>WHYT01017173.1:36995-47304 GCA_009806455.1 Tetrax tetrax | reverse complement strand
TTGTGGAACCACCGACTGGTCATTACTCTAAAGCTGTAACTGAGCAAAACTTTGCTGTCAGCAATGTAAGTGGTCAGCTAAGGCTGGGAAGAACAGAGTCTATATGATCTTCTTTCAGGTCCACTGTGTTTTCTGTGGGTAGTGAAATTTAAAAAGGAAGTCAGTTTTGCCGTGCTGAAACTAAAAATATCTGCAGGATGAATTAATCTGTATCAAATGTTTGAGTTGCATTCCAAATGAGTAGTGGAAGTAGGCTTGATTGCATAGCAAGTTAGTTGGCACTTAAAATAAAACATGTTTGAGTTGTCTGCTAAATATATTACAAGAACTGAAGAACATTCTTTTGCTGTTTTTCTGTTAAAATGTGTTATCTAACAGTTTGTAGTAGACATTACGTTAATAAATTGTGTGAAAATGCAAAAGCCGTTAGTCCAGTATTGCAGCTTCTCTGAAGTCCTTGAATGGAGAAGAAAGACAAGACATCTGTTTGGGGGTTCCCCCCTGCTTTTTTTTTAAACAAGACTATTCAAGGGAGAATTTCTGCAGCTCTGTCGTGCAGTTGATGCATCTTCTGAAGACTTCCTGTGTCTGTTTTTCTCGTGCTTCGAGAAGGATGGCCTGACCTTGCAGGTTGTTGGGCAGTGCCCTTGGAGCAACCAGTGCTTTGGTGTTTGGTGGTGGTGCAAAGGTCTGTGCAGCCAGCGGTGGTTTCGCATGCGGCCAAACGGGTTCTGTAGCTGAGGAGACTCCTGGATGGGGTCGTAGTGTGGTCTGTTTCTTTTTAAATGTCAGCACAAGTTGGTCACTGCTGCCGCCTCTCACAATCAAAGCAGGTGTTCAGCCCAGAGCCTGGTGTGTTCTCAATGTTTCCTTCCTTCCTCAACTTGCAGTGTTAGAAGAAAAACTACCTTTTCTGCGTGTAGTTCACAACTTCAAATATAAGCAGACAATTTAATTCTGTAATGCAGCAAATTTATTTCTCTTAGAACATATACCTTGAGATAATATTCCAGGAGACATTGTTCCAGGAAATCCTGAGGAAGGAAAGCTCCTAGAAGATCAGAACATCATAATCAGATGAGATCCATAGATTTCATGGTATAATTGCCGGTAGCACTTGCAGGACTTCTCTATGTAAGATCCCTTTTTTTTTATAGTCCGCTTAAGAGTACACCACTTCTGAGAGGTTTATTATTTCATCATTATTTCCTTTTTTTCAATAGTGGGTAAGGTAATAAGTGGGAAAAATGTTTTCTTGTATTTGGTTGGCTTCAATGATACTGAGACATTGTGTTAATACTGCGTGGCTTTCCAGCATCATCCCCAAGAACTGAAAATAATGCGTTGTCTGGGAGAGGGATTCTTAGGGTTATCTTTTGACTGAGGCTAATTATAACTCTCATTAATTTTCAGAAAATTGATGCCCAGGCCATTGAAGAATTCTATGGGTTAACATCAGACATTTCCAAAAACTCAGAATCTGGATATATCCTCTTCTACCAGTCAAGAGACTAAGACAAGTGTGTACAAATAAAAGAAAAAAGGGATCAAGATATGTCCAGCTGGAACGTATTTGTGACAGCAGAAGCAGTTCCTCGTTGTTGCTGTAGGACCAGGACAGATCCAGCGGGGCGAATAAAGAGTTCTCTGCAGTTTCCTGGGGGATTAGTGCCGACTGCCGTAACAAGAAGAGCTTTTGTTCCAGTTTTCTTTCTGGGCTTTTTTTTTACGTGCTATCTTCCAAAATCTGTGTTACCTCTACTTGAAACCTGGCTGCTTATTTGTTCATGGACTGAAGAAGAGATTTAAAAGTAGCATTGTAGAATTTTTACCGTGTAATGTTGGCCTGAGGCTATACCTTGGTTTCTACCATCGTCGTTTTTCTGTATTTTAGCAGAATGATTTCAATATTCAGTGTCAGCTGAAGGCATATTTTCGGATATGAACAGCAGCTGGTTGCTGGATATTTTTGGTGACTCAGACTTGAGAAGTAGTACAGAGCTAAGACATATTGGAAATGTCAAGTCTGTAATTTTTATAAAAAAAAAAAAAAACAGACAAAAAACTCTCTCTGCAGCTTTGTAAATTTCCCCATTATGCATTATCTTGGTTTTAGATAACACTAACAGCACTGCTTCTTTTTCTATTTTTAGTTTTACCGTTCTGTTTCTTCTTCGGAAGGTACGGAACTTGATCCCTATTCAGACCGGTCTGTTGCGCGTTCTTCTTCTGAAGCAGAAGTTTTGACTCGAAGCCGCGTTGCTGCAGACTTCGGGGGAGCAGAGACGCAGTGAAGCAGTTACCTTTGAAGAGTCTGTCTGGCAACCAGTTGCTGTGGGAAGTTTGAAGTGACAGCGTTTCTTGGAGCTATTGCGTAAACCAAAAGTGCCCTCATTCTGAGACAGGATCTGTCCAACATTTCACTCAGTACATAGTAAACTGATGCAACTAGCCTTTCAAATCTGTGCTAATTCACAGAAACAGCACTAATTGGGACAGGTTAACCAAGGGAAGCGTTATTTATGTAACTAATCAAATCGTTCTTAGTCTTCAAGGTCATGAACACATAAGAAGGAAGACCAACCAACCCAGACGTGACCTTGCTAAGTGTTCTTCTCATCTCTTGACAGTGTTTGTATTGATCTGGGAATCATAACACCTCCCTAAAAATGCTTCTGATTGTTTTACCTCTACAGGTCTTGCTTAACAGGGGAAATTGTTAGTCTTTTGAAGACTGAAATTCAGTAATTATCCGTTACGTGTGTATATATTCTAATCTCAAGGATAACCAGAAAGAGAAGCCTAAGGAAGCTTGTCAGAAATCTCAGAAAATCTGATGTAATTTTCTGTTTGAAAAGTCCTGTTGCCGTGCCAAAGCTTGTCGCAGCTGGCTCTAAACTACCAGTGGGAATGAATATTTTCCTTTCTCCGTCTTGCTGGGTCACACAAGAGCTGTCCTCTCTGCGGTTGTTCCCAGCCCCGCCGTTCGTGGTGTATACCAGTGATTGTTGTTCTTGAGGACACTTAACTTATGCAATTCTGTGGCGTGTACAGCATAGAAAACATTTTACCAAAATATTGTCCTCAGGAAAACAGCATTCCACCTCTTGTGGTGGCTGTATGTGTCTGTTTCTTCTTCTCATGACCAGAAACATGATGTTAGCAGTTAACTCCTGTCCTCAAAATGCAAATTAATCATTACCGTTGTGTTCCGGCTGGGTACATCTCCGCTTCCAGAAGATAACACGTGGACATTGGGTTTTTAAATTATTTTTTATTATACAGAGTACTGTCATTTTAAGGGAGACATCCAATTACAGCAAACCTCCTTGTCATCTTGTTCCTATTGTGTGAAAATCCTTCCTGGCTGAGTCTTCTCCCCTTGTTCACACACAGTTGTGAGTCCTCTCCTGGTGCCGCCACCAGAAGCCTGTCATCATTAAGTCTTGCAAAAAAAAAAAAAAAAAATTTAAAAAGAGAGCACTGAGTTAAAAATAATCTAAACAGTAAATACAAGAATTAATGTAGTACACTAGACATGTATTTTGTATATCTGGCGAGACATTTTTACAAATAAAATACCTGACTGAGAGAGAATATTGAAAGATATATGCTATAGATTAAAAACTGTTCAAAGTGCACTTTTGCTACAGATTTATAAGGAGACTAAAAGGAATTAAATGGGAAGAGAATGGTGTGATGTTACTTCTGTATAATAAATGACCCCGCCTGTCTCCAATAAAGGTCGTGTATGATCAAACGCACAGGGCCCACACGCTTCTCCTTCATTCCCCTCCGTGCTGGCCGGCGGAGGGATGCTGACCGCTGTATTGTGTGCTTAGAACCTGCGCCTGAGCGCTTTAAACCGAGAGAAATGAATAATTTGGGGTCACAGAGGACAGCTGACGTGCTGGCACACCGGGGAGAGGTTACGCAGGGCCCTGCCCCTGACGCCCACCCCGCTGCTGCTTTTCCTCAATCTGCTCCTCATCCCCTGGAGCTTTGCCCTTGCCTTTTCCTGGGATTTCCTTTTTCCTTCTCTTCCTCTTTGCTGTCGGAGTCCGTAAGACTTTGTTACAAGGATTATCTGACTGATCTGGAACAGAGACATTTAAAAGCAAAAATAGTACCGTATGCTTAGCGCTCTTCAGGTTCAGTGCGGGACAGCCCTTCATTTCTGCGTCGTTTCTGTGTGGGGAAACGTGATCAAAGGCTGCTCCTGTGAGTGGGAATTCACAGGATGGGGTCAGAATGCAGAGATTTGAAAATGACAACTGCCCTGTGAAAAACATGTTTGAAATCCAACATATTGTCTGGTCCTTGTCCTGCTGGGCCACGCATTAGCAATAAATAAATGGAGTTAATTTTAGCTCTAGCAAAAGTGAGTTTGACTTTCAGTCACTTCAAAAAAAGTATTACCCAAAATTAATTTTGTTGAGGGCAAACGTCTGAAGGCAATGCGGGGTTAGCTTCGAGCAAGGCAGGGTTGATACCAGGGCTTGGGGGCTGGTGGTGTCGCTTTAGGTCTCCTCCAGACCCTCGCACTGGAGTGAGGGTGAAGACCATCTGGTGATGATGATGAGTTGTTTCTGCTAACCAGCAGCTGAAGCGAAATGCACCCTGCGTGGCTCTTTTTCTTCCAGTTCAGCAGATCCTGCAGTTTGCTTGGGAGAGGCTCTGCCCCAAAGACTGCAGAAACAGAGGTTGTTCAGGAACTGGTGTTTGTGCTCGGCATGTTCTGGTTACCAGCCGGAGCTTTCAAAGTCACCGTGCCAGCTCGGGTTAGGGTGTGTTTAAAACAAATCATAGCTGATTGGTACAAGAAAGAAAATAGACTAACAAAAGCCCCTGAGATAAGTAAAACCTTCCCGTTGTAGCCCTCTGCGCTCATCAAAAGGAAACAATCCCCTGAAACGTAATTAATTCTCAACGTGGAAAGTCCTGCTAGCATTTGCTGTTGGCGCACTAATTAACCTTCGGGCTGCTTCTGTCTGCTTCCCTCCCGCTCCTGCAAAAGCAGCCCTGTCTACAGAACGTGTTCCCACCAAGCCAGCCAGCCTTTGGTCAGTTCCTGAAGGAGCAGGGACCGGGACAGGACATCCCTGCGTGGGATGAGATGTCCGTGAGCGATGGTTCGGCGTACGGGAGGTTTAAAAACGAAGCCGTGTCGGTGGAACAGCGCGAGGGTCATCTTGCCGTTTTCTTCTGAAGGCGGTGCTTTGCAAAGGAACGTGGTTTGGTCCCTCCTGCTGTCTAGTAACAAACACAAATACGAGCCACTGCGGTGGTTATCAGCGCTTCAGCAATGTTCTTAACTGTTTTCCCCCCTTCATCTTTATCAGAAACAGTACAATCTTCCGGATTTTTGTCCAGAAATTACTAAAAACTGCGTAAGATTATGAAAATCTGATGTTAAGGACCTTGCTGTAGGAGAATTGGTTACTTCCTGCAAAGCTTTTTCTTGAAAAGAAAGTATAACCTTGGATCAGCTGGCCTGGAGAGGTGGATGGTGACGTTTGAAGAGGTGAGAGATGGTCGGTCCCATTTCCTGCTGCGGTCCCTGAAAGGCAGAGCGTGAGGCTGCTGCGCCGCGTTGATGCGGAACGTGCCAGTTCTGGGTGAAAACGAAGAGTCTGCGGCAGCTGTGGTCGGTAACTCGTCCCTTCGTCACGGCACCTCGTACCGTGCCAGGATGCGTTTGTCAGGGAGGTGGATCTGGGGCACGGGAGGTGAGGGATGCAGGAACAGATGCTCTCCAAGACCTGCGGGGTCTGTGGTGGGGACTGGACGCGTGGGCCAACGTCAGCTTGGGTGGGGAGTGAAACCCAGAGGCTTTGAAATAGAGGGTGACTTAGAAACGCCAAGAGGAGGAGTTGGATCTGAAGGGACAAACCAAGAAGGGGTTTACGAAGGTCTTAAAACGTCGGAGTCCCCGAAGTGTTGCTCTAGATAGCTTGGCCCACTTTTACTGAGGGCAGAAAGCTTTTGGTGCCACTCTGCTGAGAAGCATCCTCCGCACTGGGATCCGGCCCCGGGGAGCTGCAGTGTCTGGCAGCTCCGCTGTGCGGGGCCGTCCGTGCCCGGAGGCGGCTGGGAGCAGCGGGTTGGCATCTGCATGACAGACGCCGGGCAGAGCCAGCAGAAAGGTGTGTTTGGCCAGGAATTTCAATTGGAAATACGCTCGATGTTTGGAAAGCATCAGGTGTGCAGCAGTGCCTTTGTGGGTCGGGGGGCTGTTGGAGGCGGAAGGTCTTGTCTCTGCCTCACGGACGGTCCCTGGGTGCCGAAACCTGTCTGGGTGGATGTTGGGTTTAACTGGGGCACCATCAAGTCACCATGTGTTTTTCAAGTCTGAGCCACACCTGCAGGTCTCCCCCTTCCCCATCGCCCGGACAAGCTGAGGTGAAATACGTCGGTGCCGAAAGATTGCTCCGTGACGGAACTCCTCCGGCTGCCTTTGCTTCCAGCCTCGTTCCGACAAACCCTGAGCTCCTCCCCGGCAAGGAACGGCGTCGCGTGGTGTGATGGGGAAGAAGTGTTATTCTTGGCAATCCTTTCCAAGGTTGGGTTTTTTTAATGTTAAACTGTTCATTTTCAGATTTTGAGTTACAATATTTCTCGGAGTGA
This sequence comes from Tetrax tetrax, assembly GCA_009806455.1. Taxonomy (NCBI): domain Eukaryota; kingdom Metazoa; phylum Chordata; class Aves; order Otidiformes; family Otididae; genus Tetrax; species Tetrax tetrax. The sequence continues at coordinate 40,677 of WHYT01017173.1, read as the reverse complement.
AAGGCCACGAGTTTGGAAGAAATCCAGTTTATTCCTTCAAAATTCTTTGCCGTCATTTCAGCATAAAAGAGGCGGATGGAGGAGTGGCAGCGACACAGAGCGGGATCAGAAAGCGAGTCCTCAGGCCAGGAAGGGGCATTAAAGGGCACGTGAAGCCACCAGACAGAGCAAAATGGGAATATTTCCTTTAACTTCTCCCTAAGGTGCAGTAAAGCGATGAGTTGAACAGAAATGTCCCCCGTATTTGCCTGGTTTCTCATGGGTGCTGTAAAACCAAACCTAGGTTTGGATTGCTGAGGCCTCTCAGCTTCTTGAGCCTCAGACCCAGCAGAAAGGCCAAGCTTTGATTTGGCCAAAGTTTCCCATTCATCCCCCAACAGGAGGAGAGCACCGGATTGGGAAAATCATTTTTTCCACCTTGTTTCTCCGCAGTTTGAGCCCAGCGCTCCAACAGCAGTGACGGGGACGGAAGAATTCCTGTGAGAGCTGGTGACCGCGTTATCTTCTTCCAAAAATATCTTCCACCAAAACACAAAACCTCTCCGAAATAACCGATCTGAAACAACGGCATCCAGTTTCCGGCTCATCCGTGGCTCGGCTCTCAGCCGCAGCGCGGGCCGCAGCTAACGGGCGGTAATTAGAGCGATGCCACCTTCGCTCCCGGGGAGAGTCATCCTTCCTCCAAACGCCGCGAGCTGCGAGAAACCCGCTGCGTTGAAAGGGCTCGGCCGGGAGGGAGTGCAGATGAGAGCATCCTCCGCCGCGCCGGCTGTGGGTGCGAGCGACGGGGGGGCAACGGGAAGGGCAGAAGAGGAAATGGCAGGAAGGTGGCTTGGCTTTTTGTTGCGGTCCCGTCCCTGCAGAGCAGCCGTGGTTACGAGCATCCCAGTGATTCCCACCACGCCGGCCTGGCTCCGAGCATCCGTGTGCTGGGAGGAGTCGCGGGCTGCCCACCGTGACGTGGGTGGCTCGTGCATCCCTCCTCAAGTGCTGTCAAAGTTTATTCCACTCTTTGGGACTGCAAAGTGGCTCCTGAAGTTGGTTTGTGTTTTTTTTTTTTCTTCCCAGGGAGGAAAAAATAAAAAATTCACTTCCCCCTCCTCCTTCCCGAAGCGTGTTTAATCATTTGCCGGTTAGTCATATTCCTAAGAAAAGCAAACGTTGCCTGATGGTGAGTGACAGCTCCTGGAGAACGGGCGCTAATTATATCTCGGCACTGAAAAAAATACCGCGCCGGGCCAGCGAGTCTTGCTAGGGAGTGGGCTGTCCTCCGAGCACTCGTGCGAGCAGCTGGGATGCCCCCAAATCACCCGGCAGCCGCTCTCCTGGTCCCCAGGCCCCTTCGCCACCTGGGTCATGGGGTGATTAATGCCCATCCCTTCCCATCCTGGTTTTCCTCCAAGCCCATTGGGAAGCGTTTGGGGAGCTCTCCCTTCCGCTTGTTTTGTCCCTTGCTGGGGCATCCGGGGTGGCCCAAACGCCCCGGCCCGCGCTGTGCCCCTGGTCAGAGCCTTCGCCTCCCTATTCCCAGTTAACAGCGACAGGTGAGCCGCAGGGTCTGCGCCTTGGGGTGAAATCCCCCCTATTTCTCTAAATTTGCAGTGAGCCAGGGTCGGGGGTCTGGTCCCCAGCCCCAGCACAGCACCTGCGAGCGCGGGAGGATGCGGGAACGCTCCCCGAAGGGCACGGGATGCTCCTGAGGACCGGGATCGGCGCTGGGTTTGTTTTTCCATTTCCTGGATGGGGGTTTGTTTTCTTAAAAAGCCCAGAGCTAAAAATAGCCCTCGGCTTGCTCGCCCACCGTGCCCCGGCGTGAAGGCGGCGCGGGCTGCGTGCGGGGCCGACCTTCAGCTCTCGCAGCGGGAGCGCAGCCGCCTCCCGCTTCCACCTCCGCCAGCTGCCTCCCGCGCTGGGCTATTTAAAGAAGCTGTTTTGCCTCTTTTGTGTCTCAAGACACACCTGATGGGGAAAGCAGGGGCTTTTTTTTTTTTCTTCCTTGCTGAAATAGCCACCTGGCCATAGATTATCCTAGGCTCGGGGATTTGGGATCAGATTTAATTACACACCGGGCTGTAATGATTATTTAATTGCATGGCCGTACGGCATCTCCCCCTCCCCATCGGACAGAGGGGGAGGCAGGCATGGCTGTTCCCTCTGGGCTCATGGGACTTGGGGTGCAGGGACCCAACAAGACAGAATTTGAGGGTCAGGGACTCACTGAGGTGGGAGCTGGGGGTGTGGGACTCAACAAGGTGGGGTTTGGGGGGCAGAGACTCAACAAGGCAGGATTTGGGGTGCAGGCACCCAACAGGGCAGGATATGGGGGACTCAGGCACCCAATGAGGCAGATTTGGGGACAGCCACCCCATGAAGCGGATGGGGAATCGCCCCTCCCTTCCCAGAGGACAGAGTTTTGGGGCTCTCCAGGGCTGTTCCAGCTGCAGGAGCCCTCCCGGCCCGGGGGCCAGCGGGGTCTGCGCAGGAGGAGTGCGGACACGGCAGCGGCACTGCAGTGGGATGGGTTAAGGGGATTCGGAAACCCGGTGTCGGAAACCCTTGCAGGGGGGGTTGTGTGTGGCACGTATAGCGCAGAAAACACAAAAATGACCTTGACACCGATTTCTGCAGTGGAGACGGGAGGAAGCTGCTCCGGCCCGTGGCCGCCCTGCGATGCCCAGCGTGGGTTTCGCGAGGACGAACCCCTCTGGCACTGGGTGCTGTGGGGTGCCCAGCGCTGCTGCCGGCGGCTCTGCGGCTCACCCCAGCCCTTGCTCTCTTCTCTCCTCTCCGCAGCAGCTTTCATCCGCGTCGACTGTGCCTGGAAATAAATGAATCATGGGCTCCAGGCTGTTGTGCAGCCGTGATGCCGGCCAAGCCTCTTCCTGCCTCCTTAATCCCTCCAGGATGTCTCTGCTGGGACAGGGGCAGCATGAGTGGGAGGACTGGGATGTCACCCCAGCAAAGGGGGTGTCCCAGGTTTGGCCCTGTCGCTCGCTGTGGGTGGGACGGATGTCCCCCCACCTTGGGTGGTCATGGCACAGCGGGCAGGGGCTCGCTGAGCTCCGGCCGGCGCGGAGCAGCACCCATCCCCGCTCCCAGGCGCTGGCATCCCACCAGCCGCGTCACCGCGTCCCCGAGCCGCTGAGCCACACGTGAGTCACGCTGCAGCTCCGTGCGTCCTGCCGGCCCCGTCAGCCTGTTTGCAAACAAACCCAGAGGCTGGGAGCCGCGCGTTGGGAAGGGTGGGGGGCCCCAGCGAGCCCCCACAGCAGCAGCACAGGGTTTGGGGGTTGGAGTTTTTCCACGTGGAGGAAATCCGTGGGACCCACGAGGATAGTGCCACATGGCCGATGGAGCAGAGGAGACAATAGCCCGGTCATTCCCCCTCCACGGGAATTGCCGGCATGAGTAACTCCCAAAACGCTTGGGGACAAGGTTGCCCGCTTGCAGAGCACGGGCAGAGCGGAGTTGGCCTTCCCCAGCGCGGCCGACGCAACCATGGTGCCAAATTCTCCCGATCCAGAGGAAAAAGCGCGTGCGGGCGAGCTGCGTCCCTGGCAGGAGCGTCGGAGCTAGATACAGCCCGTTCCCACAAAACGCGAGTGCTGCAGTGACACGGCTCCGATGGACGCTGTGCTGGTAATTAGTGGCTCCCTAACGAAGGGCTGGGAAAGGAGGGGGT
>WHYT01017172.1:316188-336618 GCA_009806455.1 Tetrax tetrax | reverse complement strand
GAATTTTATGTGAATAAAGTTAATTGGAAATTATTTATATAACATGTCTTAGAAAATATGAGCACAATGAATCATATGAATCATTTCCTGTCACTCTCACCTGCAGGGTTTGCCATGGTTGAGGAATCACTCCCAATAACATGTTTGGATGTACACACCCAATTCTGGAGGATAGAAGAGTCAAAATAGTATAAATATGGGCTGACTGTGCCAGCTGGCCTCAGAGCTGGAGAGCAGACCCAGCTGCTGTCATAGTCCCAGACAGAATGGTTTGCATGTAAAATTTCATCTGAACATTTTCAAAATAACCTGATGAAAACAAAAGCATAATTCTAAAAAGCAGTTGAAAGATCAGTTTTTCAAGAACTGAGAAACAGTGTAATGAAAGTCGCTTAAAAACAGTGTTCAACACTTTGTAAAACTAGCATCCCAGTCCTGTATGTTTGTAAAAGCTGACATGTAAACAAGGATATTAAATCTTTTAAAATTAAAAATTAATAGTTTGCAGTAATTGCTTATAACTTTCACATATTTCTGTATATATTTCAGTACCTTTTTGCATTTACATTGTAGAGACCAGAGGGAAGAGTAGGGAACTATCAAAATAAACACAGTGCAGGTTCCTAGCCACAGTTCTTTGGAAACAAGGATCTTCAAAACTCCCATTTTCCAGACGACCACGCTTTTCAATGTGAGATGTGTGGATTGAATTGGGTTGGGTTTTTGGTTTAGAATTATTAGGTGAGTATGATTATTTCTTTATTATGGCCTTATTTGGTAAATTCCAGACACAAAGTACATCTACACTCTAATGGCTTGAACAAATGAATGTTTCAAATAAGGCTCACCTTGAAATATATTACTTCCTACAGGTCATCAATTAAATGTTTGCATTCCTAGAGGTAGTTTTCTGTCTTTGTATCCAACTGTGTATCCAATATTGGGTGTTCTGAGGAGACTTTGTTTGGCAATTCAGGGCTCTTTTTCACCTTGGCCCAAGGATGTAAAATTCGAGTTTAGATCCCCTGAAAAATAAAGTAACTTGTCATTATTCTTCTTCAATGTCTTTATAATTCACAAATAATAGAATAAGCTACTTTTAACCTGCATTGAATTTTTACAATCCAGGTACCAGGCTCTTGAACAGCAAGCAGTAGACAAGATTTCAGCCAATGCAAGACAGTAATCAGGGGAGGGTGACCCATGTTGGTGGTAGCAGGTGAGAAGAGGCTGCATGGTACATCTGTGCCAGAGCAGAGCACACAGGTAAGTTAGAAGCCCTTTGTCCTGCTAGTCAGCATGGAATTCATAGCCGTAAACATCCTAAGCTTTGCAGTGACAATATATCTGTTTCATACCAAGTTACACTGGATCTGTAGAAACTGGGATTTAAGGGATATTTTTTAAATTTGTTTTTACATAAATATCTCATCCCTTTACACTTATGTTTTGAAATAAGGAGGCAATTAAAAGATTCCTTAATTTCATTAAAACAGAAAGGAAATAATACACTGTAGCTATCCTCATATTTGCACCATAGGCATTCTTGGCACTTTGAAAACTTTTAAGAATACTCAAATTCTGGCTGAGTTGCCTGCATTCCCCAAGGACCATTTGTAAAACAAGATGTTTGTGACTTAATGAGATTGACCCATAGCACCTAAAAAAAAAAAAAAATAAATATAACAAGGAAATTAGGGCTTGACAACAACAATAGATCTATCCATGCAAGGGTTATGTCCAACTTGTACTGACTCCCTATGCTGTGTTAGTCTTTTATATGTGAAAATTTTCAGTTAACATTTTGCTGTTACATATTTTTCTGTAGTTTCCCATTGTAGATATAAAGAAACAAAGCTCTAAGTAGGTCTACATTTAAATTGTATTAGATGTTTCATTTAAACCCACTATTTATTATTCTCCTCCTCAACCAGGTGCAGATAACAGTAAAGATAAGAATTAATGAATTAAATCCAAATATAAATGGTATCAGTAGGTTGTGTAAGTTCCAATGAGACTGTGAATTAATTCTGTTCACAGGGAAAATACCTAAATAACTTCTGGCAAGTTATTAAGTCTTCCTGTCCCTTGTGGTGTAGTTTCCATAACTCACGGAGTTCATTAAAGGGTTTGCATAAATATAAATCATCCATGGAAAGTAATTAATCCTGTTACCTGTTTGGTAGCCTGTGTGTTCTATCTTATTAAATATGCCAGATAAATATTAATAGGCCAGGAAAAATGCTTTTGGGAAACGCAACATTTCTGATTTTGCTTTTATATTTTAATGTAATATTTAGCTGGGGTTTTTTTTCTTATTTTTTTTAATAAGTAAGCAACTACGTGCTTAGTGTCAGGGCATAATTAAGATAGCAAAACCAGGCATTAATAATAACTTATTGCATAGTGAGGCTAGTCGTAATCCATTGAACTCTGTGAGAGATTTCCCATTGATTTCAATGAAAGCAAGGTCAAGCCTATTGAGTTTCAAGAAGATTGCTGTAAAGTATCCATTAAATAATAAAGGAGATTATGAATAACTGGACACTAAAATGCTTTCATTTATCATTAGATTAATATTTTAAATTGTCTTGAGTGCAAGCTATACTCAAGAAAAAAAAAAGCATTGCAGCTTGTCTGCAAAAAAGTATGTTGTCAAATAATTAACCCAGCTGAACCTAAATGAGTGGTAGTTTATATCAGTAATTTTAGAACAACTTAAAGTAATAGGTAATTGTTTTTCAGAATTGTCAGAAATTTTGCATAAGTAAAATATATCCTCTATATTACACAATGCATGTTTGTGAAGAGAGCAAACTAACAAACAATTTTGGGTAAAGAATAAACCCATATATCTTCTTAGACTTCTCTGCGAAAATCCTGCATTTTTCCAAGGATAAAAAATTCATTAGTATTTTGTACTGAGTGGATGAGGAAGGGCTTCGGCTTCATAAGACCATAAGTAAGAAAGATAATGGATTAATGAAATCTGTTGAAAAAGAACCTTAAGTAGGGGTAACTACCTGTACTTAAGGGAAAGATACAAACAAAACAGCTGCTTAAAAGACTCCTTAATGATTGCAAAAATGATCCTCTACAAGCTCCCCATGACACCAGGAGTAGCTCCAGCCCCTGATCTCCCTCATGTCTCTGCTGGCCCACTGGTTCCCCACAGATATGGCACAGCCTCCTCCTGGGCAGCACCCATCCATTAAATGCCCTGTGGAGAAGGAGGAGGAGGAGGGCAGGTTGGCTTGCTCTGGGAGGAGGTGGAAAGCAGAGGGTCATTTCCATATTGCTCTCCACACACCACACTCTTTCCTTTGTATTTTTCTGACTGATTTAAACTAATTTTAAATCAGTGAAACAAAAGTCTTCGAACACCCCCTTGGGTCAAGTATTGCAAGATGTAGTGTACAAGAGCTACACCTGTCTGCTGCAGGTTTGTCCCTTGTAACAGAGAAAACAAAACAAGATACCTGCCTGATTACAGCTGCCCTGACCTTCAACTACTTACACCCACTAACTACACTTTTAACCTAACTGATTATCTTGAACAGCTAGTAAATGAACTTTCAGGTGTCCAAACTTTGCTGTTGAATTGCAAGGTGAAGTTGACCACCTTTTCTACAGGATGATCAATGCCAGCATGAGTAAGACACAGGAGGGAGACGGGGCAGTAATGTTACAGATCACTGAGATAGCTCCAGGAGAGCTACAGTCCCAGAAGTAAAAAAGCCATAACTCAAACTAGAGCTGAGAGTTTCACAGCTGTGAAATAGAAATGAGATGGGTCCTGGGGTGAAAGTTCACTCACTGGGACTTAATCTGGACAAGATCAAGGGAATGGTAGCAGAAAAAAGCAAGGAAGATATGGCAAAATATGGACCTATTCAACATGTTTTCTAACATCCTGCTCTCCATAAGAAACCCAACTCCTTTAGCACAGGACAGGACTGGAAGAACTTCACATTTGATTATTTTTTCTTATGTTTTAAGATATATATTCATCAGCCATAAGGTAGAAAAAAAAAACAACAGTCCTATATGTTGCATTCTGAATTCTTTGATAATTTTCTTTGACAATCCAAATAAATTTTATGGAAGTAACATTTAGAAGTAAGCTCCTTGGGCTTTCTTTTTTTTTTTCCCCCCCTGTCACTCAATCTACAGTGAACTGCCTGTTACTTATTTTTCTTTTAAAATGGATGAGAAGTCATTTCACTTAATTCTTTATTACTTATATAATGTATCAGTAATGCTAAAATATAGTTAGATATCCTGGGTTTTCTTTTTTTTCAAATACATCTGTATTGCAATATCAAACACCTGTAAAAACCCGTAACATCAAAAATTTCAATTACAAAGATTTTTATTATAGCTTTACATTGATGTGTGGATGAATCTGCATTTCCTTCTTCCTTCAAACACATGAAAGAGGCATCTTCGGGTTGTGTCCTCAGAAAGTACAGCAAAAAATTGTGGATATTTATGTCCTTGCTTGTATTTGACTGTATACCATTTTGAATGCAAGTCCAGTGAAAGTGTACTCTCCTCATGACAGATTGTCTGAAAATTAACCATCTCAAAGCCCTGTGGACAGTATTATTACTTGTTATATTCAAATATTCTTCTTAACAGTAATTCAGTTCATTACTATTTAGGTACATCATTGCCAAGGATTAGTTCCCATTGGTGTCCTTCAATTGCTTTATGAAATGGGCATAAAAATTGCATAGATGAGAGGAGATGTGTTCTATGTGGAAAAAAACATCAAAGGTAGGAAAGAATTTCATCTCTCTTTGATGTCACTCAGCTTCAGGTAGAGAGAATTACAGCTTTCAGGAGTGCTAATTAAAATCAGTAGTTATTTGATTTACTTGACATGCCTTTAAAATAGCTTGTAAAACTTGCCATTCCTGACAAGAGGAAGATCCTGAGTCCATGAATGTGTGTGATTTAAAAGTCTTCCTCCTTTTCCCTAATAGACATAAATGAAATGATCTTTGAATGTAAGAACCAGAAGATGGGGCCTTGGGTACTAATCTTAAGAGCACAGCCATTCTCACTAGGGAAGAGCTTTTTGTTTTCCTGCTGTCTTTGGGAGATCAGTGAAGGAGAACTGATTAACCTAAGTGTGATATTGACGCTGTTTTCCTTATAACTATTTCTAACAAACAATGTAATTTATAACCTAGGACAAAGATGATGCTTACTAACGTCACTTCATCAGCGAACGTCTCTGGCAGCTCTGCCTTGTTACTCTTTCCCTGTGTGACAGCAATCTCAAATACACCACACACTTTCTCAGAGTCACAGAGTCACAGAGTCACAGAATCACAGAATTATCATGATTGGAAAAGACCTAAAAGATCATCCAGTCCAACCATCACCAATACTTCTCAGCTAAATCATATCCCTCAACACAACATCCAAACGTTTCTTGAACACCCCCATGGTCGGTGACTCCACCACCTCCCTGGGCAGTGCATTCCAGTGCCTGACTACCCTTTCCCAGAAGTAATATTTCCTAATATCCAGCCTGAATCTCCCCTGGCGCAGCTTGAAGCCATTGCCTCTAGTTCTATCACTGTCTACACGAGAGAAAAGGCCGACCCCTAGCTCACCACAACCTCCCTTCAGGAAGTTATAGAGAGCTATAAGGTCTCCCCTGAGCCTCCTCTTCTCCAGACTGAAAATCCTCTTAAGGATCTCAAATCCTCTTAAGGAGATATTGTTGGAGGAAGTGATGTCATATTCAGTCTTGGATCAAACTCTGTAAATGGTTTTCTTTTCCTTTGTTTCAGTAATATTTGTTAATTCACTACTAATAAACCATATGGTGTAGAACAAATTAAGAGGCAAAAAACATGAAGTGCTCATGAAAGATCATTTTTACTCTGGGGAAGATTTTCCAAAATGTGTGAAGTGTAAAAAAAAATGTACGCAAAAATAATTCCTCTTGAAAAATTATTTGATGGCAGCTTTCAGTTTCTGTTTCTTTTTTTTTTACTTCCCTTTTCACCTTGGAGCACTGTCACAAATTTGTTCTTTAGCCAGGCTGGTCTCCTGCTATGTCCATTCAGTTTCCTGAGTATCAAGATGGACCATTCTTGTACTTTGGCAAAGGATGCATTTGAAACTGCCAGGTTTCCTGATGTCTTTGAGTTTCAGAGCTACATCCTATGGGATCCCATCTATCAGTTACCTGAATGAAAAAGAAGAGACACTGTGGTCATAAAAGCCAAGGCACCGCCTGCAACAGTAACCATGCTGCCAGCTGTTAACTTATAAGGTATATCCACTCCCACTTGAGCCTTTCCCCTTGACCTGAAGGATTAAGGAGGACATCAGCTGAGTTCCTGTGTCTCACTTTTCCCTCAAACTCTCTGTAGGCACTCCTGATTTGCTCCATATGCTTCTTGGTAGTGTCATTGGTGGCCATATTGATGTGAGTTCCTGGAGTTTCTCTTAGTGAAGCTTGGTCCTCTCCACTATTAGGGCACTTTGCTAACACTACAAATTATAATTTGAGGGCAGAGAAGCAGCATTGCTCCTGCTGTCAGAAGTCACAAATCTCCAGCTTTCCCCATCTTGCAAGTATCCAACCACCACTCGTTTAAGCTTCCAGCTGCCCCTCCTTCCTTGCATCATGCCGCTTAGGATGTCTGCAAGGTTTCTGTGAAGACCCTGCCTCTTATTCATGAGGGAGCTATTTGAGGCTTATCACTTGGAAATTTCTGAAATATCAAGTTGTTCGGAACCATACTGTGCTGCCTCAAGAAAATTGCTTTACATATATTAAAGTATATCAGAGTAAGCAAAAGCATTTTACTTCAAAATCTGTTTATATCCAAATGCCATCTGCTGCTGTGTGGTTTTTTTCATGAAATAAATGTTGATATGCTACAGAGGTCATACTCATTGCTCTATTGGTATTTCAGCACGACAGTCAGTTTTGAAGAGGAATCTCATGCAGAGACGATTTGTCTTGCTACAGAGACTGGGTGTAAAGTTTAAATGCTCTGTCATAAAACAAAGTGTAGCTTCTGTACCTTAGGTACAGTGGAATCAGTACATTCATTCATTTTAGGACAGCTGCATGCTAGTGTTACAGCACTGGAAGTTGTTGATATAAGGAATCTATGGAGAACACAGGAAGAACAAAGCAGACATTTGTGTGGTGGCAGTGATCGGTACTCCTTCTATAGCCACTTTCCATGATCCTTATATTGTACTTTCGGACATCCAAGTAGTAGGTAAGAATTTCTGTGATTCATCTCCTGTGATGTCTTAAATTACATCAAAATGCCCCTTTGCAACAGAGGTTATGTTATTCTTTCTAGTAGCAAAAGATAATATTCTGAGAATGTCCTAATGTGAAAGGTGAACTTTAACACTGCAATGTAAACATCTCTGTAAAATACTCACGATAATATCTCTGTTCCACATATTTCTGATGCTATGTGTTGCCGTCTGTTAGAGAATGGTTCTGTCACTCATTGCTGAATCTTAGGTAAACAATGAGTAAAACATTGCTCTTAAAAAAAAAAATCAACAAAACAAACAATACCTTGGTCTTATTTTTATCATTACAAGTACTGTTCATGGTCAAAGCTAGGGTCAGATAAACAATGGCATTTTTGCTGTTGCTGTCTTTGGCTACAATATCACTTTCAAATGCTGGCATCGTAACATCCAAGCAGGCTGCCTAAGCTCTCCCTGCGCCTGGTGAGGCACACCCAACAGAAAACACAGCCTTGTCAGAAGGCACTGCAAAATCCCAGTTGACTGAGGAGGAAATGCTGAACACAACATTGTGTCTTAAATCCTGCTCTGCTTCAGGACTTTAATGTGTTTGGTGCTTTTAGAGACAGCTTCTGCTGAGACTTCACAGGTCTACTCTCCTCCTCAGTGGGAGCAGTAATACAACCGTGTCCCATTCTTGCTTCGTGTTTCTAGTACAAAATCTGATTTCTTCTGCGCAGAACTTGCTGATGGAATGGAGGGAGAGAGAGTGAGAGACACGGAGGGGTCTGATGCAGAAAGCCCAGGAGTAGGTGAGGGCATTCCCCTAAAGCGAGGCAAGCGTCACTGCAAATCCCCACAGTACAGACATAAGCTCTCCCATTGAGCTATCCCATGGAAGAGTGACAAAGACAGCGGGAACATAGTTTCACAGGACAGCGTGAGTGCCACAGTGACTGCTGCAAGGCTCGCTCTGGGAGATGGGCACAAGGAAGCCTGCCCGTTCACCTCCTTCAGGGAAAGAGCACCCACTCTCTCGGATCCTCAGCCAGCTAAAGCATAAAGCTGATTGCAAGCTGTTAAAAATTCATAATAATTTGTGCATGTGCAGGTGCAAAATGAAGGTGTTCAGGCATTAAGATGTCAAATACTGAGGAGGCTAGAGAGCCTGTGAAACTCCTTAATTAGGAATAGTAGAAGAGGGGTTTTGAAGACTGCATTTTTATTAGGCTTCGAAATAATTTGCTTCAATCTCTCCACAGAAACCCTAGTGAAACAGATACAAATGGACCTGTAAACATCTGACAGCTAGCAGTGGCACAGCCTAGATCCTTTAAGAGACAATTTTCAGATACTCATCTCAACCTCTTCAAAAAATTTTTTTAACAGAATGAAGCCTGTACAGTGAGAGAGGGTTAAGATGAGGAAAATCTGTCTGGCTTAGAGTAAGTAAAGACGGCTTCATGACACAAATGTGCCAAATAATGTTCATCTTATGCTGAAACTTTTCATGTACATAATACCCACCATAAGTATATAGTCATCATACTCCTGCCTCTCTGCAAGCGTTGAGTCATTGTGACTTAAGTATTCAGGGATGCTGCCTGCATTGTATTCTTACTCATACATATACACACATATTTTAATAAACTATTCATCCTGACGTATTAATGATAGCTACAAACTGGGAACTTCCAGCTTAATTCTTTTTAAACAGTACCTAATGATTCCTCAAGTTAGAGAATGTATGGTTTTCACTCTCTTGTTATTTTAGTCATTAAATGGATACTTTCAGAAGCAGCTTCTTTTAAGTGCATACTACTTCTACTAATCCATTGAAAAATGACAGGCTAGAAGTGCCCCCAGCTGTAGCCAAGTTTTTAAGAGCAATGCACCTGTATACCTTCCAAGCCTCAACAGCATGCTGTAAGGAGGAAAAGATTGAAGTAGTCTGTTGAACTCTTTTAGCATTTACACCACCAAAAGATTGCTTTGTTCTCCATATTTTAGCTGTTTCGCTCTTAATTCTGGCAAAGCAAGGCCTCAAGGAAAAAAAAAAACACAAATCAAGAAGATTGCTAGCCATACAACCACAGTGTTCAGAAATCACACCACCAAAAAAAAATAACAGTTCAGAGCAATCTTTCCACTATAAATCTTGTTACTTTTGCAACCAGTGAGTCAATTTTGAGATCGAAATCTGAGTGTCTTAACAGGATGTAGTAATCTGAACACCACAGGCAATGTGGTTCCCCTGACTCTTTCCTGTTGCTCATAGACTCGAAAAATTAATATTGTTTTTCAGCCTTTGATATCATTGTGCTCTGCTTTAGTATTTATTTTTTTGGTCAGCCTGAGAAAGATTCTCGTTTAGCAAAGACACATTTGCAAGACAAATAGAATACTTAATTCAAAAGAAAACGAAGAGTAATTTTAAAAGGTAGTTGGTGAAAGACCTCTTTGTCTCAATTTCTTCTCAAGGCCAGAATGTCTAAATATATCGTTTGCATCATAAGGCTGATGAACTGTCTTTTGCAGGGCTCTGCTCCCAAACAGTAGCTACAGAAATCAAGTGCAGTCTTGCACTACTTGCTGAAGGATGTAATCACCTTTAACTGACTGGCCACCTAGAAATTGTCATTACAATGAACTTGTATGGGCAATATCTGTTTAATTTCATGGTTCCATGAGTTACCTGGGGCTACAAATATTAAATAATTGAGATATTACAATTATCAGCCTTGCAGCAAAATGTTGGGTGTTTGGCTGCTCAGGTCCAATTCACAGTCTTGAGCCAGACACACACACGTTGTTGGAGGTCTGTCACCTCTCACTAGAGCAATGTGAACTGCAGGACAGGCTGGCTGCTGGAGCCTTGAGTCACACAGTACATGTGTCTTATTACTCAATATATCGCACAGCTTTTTGCTGGAAAGGAAAAGGGCTTTTCAAAGGAAGTTTGTCTTTAAAAGGAAAAACACAGTGGCCTGTTTAATGAGACTTCATTTAATTCTGCAGCTATCTGCTGTTTTAGCATACCATACACAGAAAACATGATAATTTGCTTTCACTGCTCAGTAATTCTTTCACAATTTCTATACTATATATTTCATATGCTATTACTTGAGTGCCTTACAATTTTTAAAAATGTACATTCTGTTATCACAGTTTGTTTATTTGATACTAGCAAAAGATCACCTGCTGATCATGTGCTTTTTTATTTACCTCATGCATTCTTCAAGTATTTCTTTGCAAATATCCTGCTTGTAGGCCAAAGAGAATCGTTTAGGAATATGTGCAACAATGACAATGTATAATGTAAGCACTTGCTAACAGCTACCACACATGACACATCACATACACATATGGATCCAATTTTCATAACAGAATCATAGAATAGTTAGGGTTGGAAGGGACCTTTAAAGGTCATCTAGTCCAACCCCCCTGCAAGGAGCAGGGACATCTCCAACCAGATCAGGTTGCTCAGAGCCCCATCCAACCTGGCCTTGAATGTTTCCAGGGATGGGGGCACATACCACCTCTCTGGGCACCCTCATTGTAAAAATTCTTTTATTGACATCTAGTCTGAATCTATCTCCTATTTTAAAAGCAATACCCCTCATCCTTTCACAACAGGCCCTGTTATACAGAAATAAGTGTAACATTTTAATTACCATTGACACAGCTTTTATTGACAATTGAATGTTAGTTATAAGACATATAGAATCAACATCAAAAATTAATATTTTCTAAGATAAAGGAAAAGATATAGGTATTTCTATGTTAAGGATGTTGCATCATCAATTTTTTAAAACTGGACTCTGTTGAGAGATAGTGAGCACGTAATCAGTCATACTATTGAAGTTCCATGTTAAAGGAGAAAAGTGTATCTAGTTCTGTCTTAGGGACTCTATTTTTGTCACTTCTTGTTTTGTGGCTTTCCTTAGTCCTAAAAAGCCAGCTACTTGTAGGACTGAGAGATACAATGCTATTATCTGAAAGAAGAAGGTTTTGTCATTGTTCTCAGCCCAGTATCCAAAGCAAAGACATCAGTAACAAACAAGAAATCACTGCAAAAATATGAAGAACTGTTTGTCTTTTGGGTAAACTGAGGCTGAATGTACTTTAAATAGAAGGATAAAATATTCTGAGAATTAAGTTCTTATGAACCATTTGGAATATGTGAAAGCAATGCCTGCAGATTTCACACAGAAAACATCTCACCTTCACTTCAAAACAATAAATCTGATTCTAGCTTGGAAATTAAATTTAAGAAGCTTGGAGAAAATAATAATCTAGTGTCTCATCTTAAGCTTTTAATATTCATTGATTGTGTTCCCTAGGTTCTCAAATACAGAGAGGAAAAACTAGAATTGCAAAGACAAAAATAAATTACAGAAGAGTAGTAATACCTTTAGCTATCATCTTGTACCATCTGTGAATCGCAGTACTGCACATCTCACTGAATTACTTTACCCCTGAGTAGTTTGCTGTTTTTTCAAGAAAAAAAAACATTATGCTTTTGCAAGCAAAGCAGAACTTAGGTGGGATTTTCATCTTCCCATAACCATACCTGCTTGACAGAGGTCCTTCCCTCCAGAAGAGAGCTCTGGATCCATGTGGGATGTCGACTTGCTCTTAAGTGTTTCAGCAGGATCTGTCTGAGATGGTGACCAGATCCCAAGCTTGCCACTGCACAACTTCCAACTGAACAGCTCTTCTGTGAGGCTGCAATTGTTTTACAGCACTGTTGTGGGAAATCCTAAAATAACCTAGAAATATTTATATTGTTATTATTAAGTCTTCTTAATTCGAAAGACTGTCCATTTCATTTTTATCTCTGCAATTGTATTGGGTTTGCATGGCAAGGTTTTGGTAATAGAGGGGCTACAGAGGTGGCTTCTGTGAGAAGATGCCAGAAGTTTCCCCTACATCTAATGGAGCCAATGCCAACTGGCTTCAAGATGGACCTGCCACTGGCCAAGGCCAAGCCCATCATTGATGGAGGTTGTGCCTCTGTGATAATAGAGGGGAAAAAAAAAAAAACAACCCTGTGCAAGAGAAACTGAAGCCATAGAGAGGAGTAAGAACATCTGAGAGGAACAAATCTGCAGTGAAGAAGGAGGGGAGGAGGTGCTTCAGGCCCAGAGCAGAGATTCCCCTGCAGCCTGTGTGCAGCCCATGGTGAGGTAGGCTGTCCCCCTGCAGTCCATGGAAGCCCAGGGGGGAGCAGAGATCCACCTGCAGCCTGTGGAGGACCCCACACTAGAGCAGGCAGATGTGCCCTGGAGCAGGCTGTGGCCCCAAAGGGAAGCCCACACTGAAGCAGGCTCCTGGCGGGACCTGTGGACTTGTGGAGAGAGGAGCCTGCTCTGGAGCAGGTTTGCTGGCAGGAACTGTGATCCCATGGTGAACCCAGTCTGTTCCTGAGGGCCTGGACCCCATGTGAGGGACCCACACAGGAGCAGCTTGTGAAGAATTGCAGCCTGTGAGAAGGACTCATGCTGGAAAAGTTCATGGAGGACTGTCTCCCATGGGAAGGACCCCACTCCAGAGCACAGGAAGAGTGTGAGGAGTCTTCCCCCTGAGGAGGAAGAAGTAGCAAAGACAACTTGTGAGGAACTGACTACAATTCCCATTCCCTGTCCCCCTGTGCCACTTGGGGGAAGAAGGCAGAGAAAACCGGGAGTAAAGTTAAGCATGAGAAGAACAGAGAAGTGGGGGGAAAGTGATTTTAAGATTTGATATTTTTTTGTCATTATCCTACTCTGATTTGATTGGTAATAAATTAAATTCATTTTTTCCCCAAGTCCAGTCTATTTTGCCAGTGACAGTAACTGGCGAGTGATCTCTTCTTGTCCTTATCTCAATCCATGAGCCTTTTGTTACATTTTCTCTCACCTGTCCAGCTGAGGAGAGGAGTGATAGTGCAGCTTTGGTGGTCACCTGGCATCCAGTCCATAATAAAACAATTCTCTACTTAGCTAATGGCACTTTTTTTTTTCTTGGAGGAGGTCTCCTTTTACCAAAGTCTGACATGAAGCGCAAATCCAGACGTCCTAAACACTGTGTCAAGACCACTATTTTGGAAACTTATTCTTCCTGTTTGGGTCCCCTACACCCTACAAGTGGCTTACTGTATCCACTCATGTGGCTTCAAATTTCAGCTTACGTTCAAGGTTTACAGATCCTCTGTTGTATCTTGCCTTGCCTTCTACTGTGGAGTTCAGTTTCTGTTTACAGTATCTGGAAGCAATGTTATTGGAGATGTGGGCTTTGAGACGGAGATTTAGTCTTACTTTCAAAATCCTTATGCTATGTGCCTATCCCAAGGAATTCAACCACCTCTCTGCTTGGGTCATTCTAACCCTCCCTGGCTTGCAACTGCCTCCTCTACTGGATCTATCCAACCTTTCTTGAGGGTCTTCTACTACTCTCATCTTGGTGTCACAGTAAAGAATAACTCCCATATCAGCTAGATGACTGGAAACACATATCTTCAAAGGAGATCAATCAGAAACGAAAGATTGATATCTATTGACCATCTGACAGGATTTGAGCAATAAGTTTTCTCTCATACACAGTGATCCAGAAGAAATGGAACAAGTTTGTCCACTTCACAGTCATCCTGTGACAAAGTGGGCTGCTGTGACTGTTTTCACATGTCACTGTCAAGAGTTTGACAGCATTACAGTAAATCAGATATCTCCCTTTACCATCTAAATTGTCAGGCTATTTAAAAAAAAAAATTTCTTCATCAGTGTATGGATTGACTTCTGCAGTGAGAACTTCATTTTTCCTCTTGTAGGAACATAAAACTACCCTCCAAATCCTTACACAAATGGAGACCAATTTAAACAGTTATTAATACTGTCCACCCAGTAGCTGGAATACCAACCCCAGGGCTGGAAAAATGAGTCTGTCTTGTTTAAAAGCTGGAAGGGTCTCTGCTTTTTCGCTTGCAATAGTAGACCAAGCAAGAAGGATGAAGGATCACATTTCAAATACAATCCTAGATTTGTCTTTTTTTTTCTCTCAGTTTCATCTTTTGCACATTTTCATTGTTTGATGGAGATAAAGAAAGCTCAACTCACTGCTAAAGTGATACAAAACATACTTGAGAAATTTATCTTCCTTGTAGAACAAACCTTTCAACTTAAATATTCATTTCGCAGCATCTTTGTCTTGAAGGGTTTCTTATATAGATTGTACAGAGCTGAAAACTGAAAATCTGCATTTAGATAGAAATTGCAGAAAAGGCCTTCTATACAAACTAAGCAGTATTGCTTTTTTCTTCCTTCCAGTATGACATGAAATAATTTTTCTCTTTCATTCCTTAAACAAGGACACTGAAGTGGAGCTTCAGGGTCCCCTGAACATTGACAATGAAGATGCTGTAATAGCTCTAATTTTGTATGATGAACCAACCTTACTGCATCACATGCCCAAAAAGCTACTTTTTCCTGTTTACTATAAACACCTTCTGTTTTTCATTTAAGTATGATGACCACATTAGTGGTCAGTGGAAACAGATGAGAGAGCTAAGGAAAAAAAATTTCTATGATATTCATGCACAAGGTCCTTCTGCAGTCCATGTGCTATGAAAAAAAAGATTAAAAGTTACTAATGGCATTTTAACAGGTTTTCCTAGATTTCAGTAGCTGTCATTTGTTTTCAGTCAACAATTCACATAGTTACAGAAGGCAATACCATTGAATTATAGTGTAGCAATACTCAGACAAAAGGATTGTAAAATGCTTCATAACTGTGGTGGTTTAGCCCGGATCACACACAGTTTCTCACTCACCCTCCCCCTACCCAGCTGGACGGGGGAGAGAAATTGGGAAGAAAGGAAAACTCGTGGGTGGAGATAAAAACAGTTTACTAAAATACTAAAAACTACAAAGATAACAATATAAGGATATTAATATATACAAAATATACAAAATGAACAATGTACAATTTGTCACCACCCAATATCCGAATGACTGACGTAGCCTGTCCTGAGCAGCGATCACGGAAATGACACCAAGCAGCAATCAAAGTGGGGAGAGCAAGCTAGCAAGGTAGAGGGAACGATGCCAGCAAGCAAGAGAGAAGAAAAGGATGCCAAGGGTGCCCGAATGGGTGCCAGAATGGAATGGAATGGTTGCCAGAAAGGAATGCCCCCTCCCATGGGCAACCCCCACTTATATACTGAGCATGACATTTATGGCATGGAATACTCTCTTTGGCCAGTTTGGATCAGTTATTTTGTCTGTCTTTTGCACAGCTTCCCACATCTGCACATTAATGAGACTTTAATGAGACTTGGAAAGCAGGAGAGTGTCTTTGGTCTCATTAACAACAACTCGTATTGTCAGAGTGTTTTTATCAACATTTTTCACACACAAAATCAAAACACACTGGCTACTGAGAAGAAAATTAACTCCATCCCTGCTGAAACCAGGACAATAACCTTTTACACACACTGGACCAAATCCTGCCCCAGGACACATCCCAAGTAATATCACTGATTTTGCGAAGGCTGGATGAGATCCAAAGGAATGACGTGTGTATAATCTGCATGAGAAGAGAAATGCCTTGATGACTCGTGGAATACCTGGTGCAAGGAAGAAGGGAAGAATACAGTTTGAGAGCAAACAAAAATCTCAGACTAAGAATGATCCCATGCACTCTATTGAAAAAATACTGACTCTCATGAATGGAATAAGGACTTTCCCATTGACATAAACACTGAGTTTATCATGGCCTTCTCTTTTTCTCCACAAATAACAATCTTTGCTCAAAGGGAAAATTAATGAAAGTCGCTTCTGTAGCACCGAGCATATCAGCAAGTTACAGCAAAATGTCTTTAACATGGCCAGGGCAGTTCATACCAAATCTCCCAGACAGTAGAGTAACAGGCAGATTTAAAGAAGTGAATTCACAGTCAGCAGTTTTCCAGGAACCACGTATGACTTGATATTTATTATGATATCCAGAGAAAACAGGTCAGTCAGGTAATTGTACTTTCATTTAACAATGGTATGTGCAAAATAGCTTCCTCAGAGTTGCATTTTCAAGTAATGTGCTTAGGATAGGGACACATTTGCAGAAGATGGCTGGCAAAAGGCCTTTGTTATAGGAAATTACAGTTTGGTGATCACAATTTGCTTCATCTTAGGAAAAACACACAGGAAGCTTGATGCTGTTTAACATGCTCCCTGTAAATTAACCTAATGAAACTTGTGATCTGAAAGACAGAAGATAAGGCAGCTTGAGTTGCCAGATCTCAAAGTGATGTATCGTGATAAGCAATGCTGTCTGTGAGGATCCCAGTGTCCTGGATGCATCATTAACAAACTGCAGGTGTTGAAGGATCTGTTGTAGTGCTGTCCTTCTAGTGAAGAAAAATGATTTAATAATTTTATTCTGAAGGCTTATAAACTTATGGAACCAATCTGGTACTGGCCAAAACCTTTGAAAACATGTTGACATGAACACATGATCTTAGGAATCCTTACAAAAATCACTGAGTACACAAGCTTTAGAATGAACTCTGGTTTTCTAATGAGCCTTATTGCAAGTTTAGAAGTAAGGGAGGGTGATCGTTGTTTTCTTGGTGCTCTCCTCTTTTGGGAAACAAATTTGAAGTAGTCAAGTTCAACTTATTTATCATACAGGGCCAGGAACTAATGGAGATCCTGCATGGATTTACTGTGTTAACGTAATACTTTATTTGAAATTATTGAGTCAAGACATTCACCACAGTCCAAAAGTACTGTCACCTGAAAATAAAGACTACTGTAATGAAATTCAATAAGTTTAAAAGAATCTGCAAGGACTGGGACTGCCTGTTATTGTTATACCCTACTCTGTATTTATCCTCATCAACATATTGATTACAGCAGCTTGGTGAAAGCTCTATGATACCTGAACTGAGAGGAGCAGAGGAGTAATGAAGTAGAAGCATGACAAGGCTTCATAACAGATCCATTGTGCTTTCAAGTTATAATTAATCTATTGTTGCTATTTCTCATAACTTTTTGTTGTTGGTAGCAACCTGGAAAATACATAACTCAACTCCTACTAAGATCTGATAGTTTCCAAGTTAAATCAAGTATTTTTCCAATTAAAAGACATTTAAGTGTCCATCAGGCTATATTATGATTTAAGACATTTAGACACTGTCTGCCTGATTATACTAGCTATCAAAGAATGTGCATGATGTTCACAAGTAATCTAGCAAGTTCTTTTCTTCAGGCCTCATGATTTATAGGCAAGCTAGAGTGGTAAGATTGGAGGTCAAGAAAAATGTCAGTGAACAAAATACTGAAGATTTTCCTGATTGTGTTTGTGGTCTACTGCAGCCCTTGTCAGTATGTTCATGTCAGGCTGAAATGCTGCACTGTATCACTGGATATAACTCATTCTACCTAGTCTGTATCTTGTCTTCCCAAGAAAAGTGCATATGTTTCAACACTCTCTAAAATAAAGCTCTTACTGATGTTAACAGGAGAAGGGCCTATTAACATGCTCTGTAGTTAATCAGGAGAAACTGGATTTTACTGGTGTGAGCTAGAGAGTACAGAAATATCAAGAAGAGAAGTGACAGTGTTTTCATAATAAAAGCATATCTAAATGACATTGATATGCCTTTTGTTAAGAAAAAAGGTCTGAGAAAACCAGATGCAAGAGGCACACCTCTCGTTCTTCCATCTCCATTTTTTTTTTTAAGTTGCCTGCTTCCTTTCCCATGCATGCTGCAAGCTGGCGTATTTGACTCTAAATCTTTCAGGTGGCTTTAGGAGACTAAAGGATATGTGACTTCTAAAAGTAATGTCACTCTGCTGAACTTTCCCTTCCTGAAATGTTCCCCCTCACTCCAAAAGGTTCACAGGATTGTTACATTAAATCTACTTAACAACCTGTCCAAGCCAAACAATGACATACAGGTTCCAGCACTGTACCTTCCCAAGCATTAAGGAAAATAATATCCAATACTTAAAAAAAAAATAGCCAGTAAAGGCTTTTAGCACTTAATGATTCAATCGTTATAAACTTCTTGAGTTAATTAAAAAAGTTCTATTATATTTATTTGGAGCCTGGACATACGTAGATATTTCCATATCTCTTTCTAAAAAAAAAAATAAAATAATAATAATCTTCCCTACTAAAGAAGTCACAGAATCACGAAGAGTCATCTTGAGATCAGCTGTTTCACTCCCCCAGCTTAAGTAGCCTCGGCCAGAAAAGGTTGCCCGGGACCAGGTCCAGTTGGGTTTTGAATCTATCCATGGATGAAGAATCCAGAACCTCTCTGGGTGACTTGATCCAATGTTCAACCACCCTCACAGTAAAAATATGTTTTGGTGTGTTCAGACAGAACCTCCTGTGTTTCAGTTTCTGCCCATAGCCTCTTATCTCATCACTGTATACCACTGAGAAAAGTCTGGCTCAACCTTCTTTACTCCCCCCATCAGGTATTTGTATACATTGGGAAGATTCCCCTGAGTCTTCTCTTCTCCAGGTTGAACAGTCCCAACTCTTTCAGTCTCTCCTCATATGTCAAATGCTCCAAGCCCTTCATTATATTTGTGGCTCTTTGCTAGAGTGACTCTCGTATATCCATGTCTCCCTTGTATGGGGAGTCCAGAACTGGACCCAGCACTCCAGGCGCATCTCACCAGTGCAGAGTAGAGGGAAAGAATCCCCTCCTTTGACCAGCTAGAAATGATTCCCTTCCTGCTGCCCAGGATGCTACTGGTCACCTTTGCCAAGAGGATGCATTTCTGGCTCATGGTCAACTCATTGGCCATCAGGATCCCTAGGTTCTTCCCAGCAAAGCTGCTTCTGCCTCAGCAGTATTATATAGTATTAAAGCATTAAGTACTATTAAAGAACTTGTAAATGGTGCCATTTCTTCTGTCTGAGTGGGTTATTTTCTGCAACAAATTGCTTTAATTTTCTTCAATTAAGACAGATAAAGAAGATTTTACTGTCAGTTAAAGAATAACGAATATTTAATTCTTTAAAATTGCATCATTTGTGATATTATACCACAGGCTATACAGAGAGTTCTGCTTTTACTTAACCTACTATGTCTTTTGATTTACTTAAAGCCAGAACTGTTCACCAGGGATTGAAGATATCTGAACTGGAAAATGAGCCTTTCAGTCACTCAGTCTTCGCACTAGATGAGAAATTAGTCTGAAGCCTGTTCACTGAGAAGATCATTCTCATTCCCCAGAGCTTCATTTATAGGAACCAAGAGCATTAGTGCCCAGGGACAAACTGTCTAGATGGTATTTAGCCAGAAACTGAACCACTCCGTAATTCCAAAACATTATATTCAGTGCAGGGTGCTTTTTTTTAAAGAAATGTTTTTGCAAGAAACATAAATGGAGGGTAGGTTAGCAGAGTATTACCGCCTCTGTTAGCACTAGTCTCTTATTCTCGTGTCCCAGCACAGAAAATCAGTCCAGTGTTATGTCAGTTTTGCTCTGGCTCTTCTGCCCCATGTACGAGATGTGAGGAGTCAGCTGTCAAAGACTGAGGCAGCGTATATCCTGGTTTATTTGAAGTTTCCTGCCCTGTGATGCATCTGAATACAAGCGGGAAAGGGATATCCCTTACACAAATGGGTAAAAGCACAGAGTCTCTATTCAGACAGCAGTTAGATCTGACAGAGACCCTATAAATCCAGCAACAAATAAGAATACAAAAGCACAATCTAGTTTCTACCCCCTGGACAAGAAGTTTGACCTAAGTTCTTCAACAACTAGCTGACTGTAATTGTTAGAGCTCTCCTCTACCTTGCTGTGGTTATCATGCCTTGTCTGGACTCATTCTCCCTTGGCTGTGGGGAGAGGGGACCAGCAGGGCAGGTCATTCCAGGCCTTCTGCTCTCAGTGGTGGGGGAGGATCCTGGTTTCTTAAATTGGAGTACATCTCATGTAAGTATTTACTGCTTTCTTTTATGTGCCTTTGGCTTTCTATCTCAGCCTGGAGAAGTAACCCTCATTTGGAATACGAAAGGTATTCTGTAAATAAAGTAGGACATCATTGATCACAAATGATGGAACAGGCTGATACATAAAAATTGTGTCTGTGTGTGGGAGTCAGATGATGGGATAGAATTTACCTAGAAGTTAAGAAGAAATGTTGCCTCTTGACAAAAAAAAAAAAAAAAAAAAAAAA
>WHYT01017172.1:305518-316168 GCA_009806455.1 Tetrax tetrax | reverse complement strand
CAGAAATGTGTCTGTATTGGCTCAAGAGCTTTACCAGCAAGCAGCAGGAATGCTTGTGATGATCCTGCTTTGCCCAGTAAGCAGTTCCGCTTCTTCTATTCAAAAAGCGCTGAATTAATTCTTCGCTACTTCATGGTGCTGGTCTTTGGTGGGATACCTTGGTCTATTCTCTGTCCTACACATAACAAAGTAATGTATTTGGAGTTGGACATCTCTGCTGTCCTGAGATCCATGAGCTCCTATTTTTAAGCCCTTCTTCATCTCAGGCTATTGCTCAAGTAAGCACTGCTTCAGGCAGGTTTCCCTGTGGCAATATCAGGATTTGATACTCAACTTTAAACTCATGTTGTGGCTCTGTTGTTCAGTGCCAGACCAACAAGTGCTGAAACAACTGCCCTTTCCAGTGCCAGACCTGCAGAGACAAGCTGGAGATAAGAGTTGGCCTGCCAGCTCCAAAAGTTTTGATGCACCATTTTGACAGTCATAAGCTATACCTAACCTTTTCCTACTCTGTCTCTATTAGTGACTCACTTGTTTCCTGGGCCATGTGGTGTATGGGTGTTGGCAGAAGCAAGGAGGGTGACTGAACACCCATTATTTCCTTGCAAGAGAAAGTTATAACCACTGTGAAGAACAAATAAGATATTGTGCAGACATAGGAAATTAGTGTCAAGGTTGTCGGGGAGACTAAAATGTACCAATGATGTTCTGATTGCATCTTACAAAACAGATATTTCCTAGCTGCTCAGGTCATGCTAAAAAGAAGATAACAGCCTAACAGCCTAGAAACCCTCTACCTACCAGCCATTCACACATATGGGAATCAGTTCTCAGGCTTGGGGAGTTGCTAGACAGTGAAAGGCTGACAATCAATTTGGAGACCCAATTAACTGTAATTTGGTCAGCCAGATTTGTGGAGGTGAATGCAGGCAATAATTCTTCTACAGCTGACATAACTGCATGGATAGAGCCAGGTCTTTACAGAGATGCTTCCAGCACAAGGGAAGACAATGCTATATTAATGGGTTGACCTGAGGGCTCAGTCTTGCCTGCTGACACTTTCATGACACCCTGCGTTAACCAAACCAGGCTGCAGGATACATGGTTCACAACCACCAGCAGATGAGGGCAAGGTGTCAGGCCACCCTGTGTGCCTGGAGGGGGAGTCTTTTCAGCTGCCTGACTTACAGCATTAGGTCTGAAAAACACGTCAAGCCACTGCTCACAGCACCTCAGAGAGCTGAGCAGACTGCTTTCTACGCATTTCGCTTGTCTAATTTATGAAAGCTCCTGATTTAATGAGATCTGTTTAGGTTCCAAGCCCTTAATAATCCAAGGCTCTTTCACAGCCGTCCTTCTAAACTTCCACCACAAAGAATTTATTAACTGACAGCTTTAAGCCGACTGATAGGCGAGCAGTGCTCTCTCAGTGGTTGTCTGTCTTGTAACCTGACACATAAATGAACCCTTCTCAATGTATGTATATATATCAGATTGGTCTTGACGGAACATATTATTCTGAAGTTCTTTAGTAAATACCGTAAGCACCAGCTGCTCACTACATTCATTGTAGTCTTGTCTTAAGAATTAGCTTATTGCTAAATGAATGTTGTAAATAATCACTTCAGAGCTTTGGGGACATTTTGTTTGTTCTGTCACATATACCAGAATGGCAATATTCATGCCTAAGACAGATGTTTACCCATGGTAGTTTACATAGACAGAGCTCCCGATTTCTGCAGTTTAGAGAAACAAAAATCACTCATGAGAAAATAGTAAGCTTTAATATTTCCTCTCCCCTTACCTTCCTAATCCTTTCAGGAAGATGAGTTCCAGTCATGAAATGCTCATTGAAGCCCTGGTTTTGAGGCAATTAAGGCCTCTCCCAAGCCAGGTGATAGAGATAGCTAGAAGTCATAGATGCAGTCTACTCAAAAAGACAGTAAAATCTTGCGTGAAAGCAACTGAGGAAAGAAATATACATTCTTAAGACAGCAAGGATGCTCTGGTGTGATAGGAAAGAAATTCATGTGGTCTCCAGAAGCTAAAGTACATCAAGTATGCTAAAAATCTTTGGTTTGAAAAGAGTTTGAAAATGAAACAGTGATCTTTAGAAAACTTGATCTTTAAATAAATGCATGAGGAGGACATGGACACCTCTTCCAGAAAAAAAAAGAATATATGAAACATGCTATATATTTGCTATTAGGTTTCTTTTTCCCTGTTCAAAAGAAAGAAAAATAAAAAGAAAACGGAAATTTTCTTACATGTTAGGCTTCAAATATCCAAAGGCATTTGGAGTTTTAGTGTGGCATCTTTAAGGAATGCCATTTGCTTAAACACACGGTAACGATTATTGGCAAATTTTCCCCAAACTCCTATTTCAGTGCAGGATATTTATAAACTTGATCACCTACATTAATTATCCTTTCTCAACTTTACAAGCACAGATGAGAAGTTAATAGAGTTACTTCTTTAGAAAGTCTGTTTCATCATTACTTAAGACTGCAGGATTGGATTCTGAGAATAAGAAGTGTTAGTTAGTGAAAGCCACTGCATAAAATATTGTCCTCTCCTGCTGTTTTACGAAATTGAGTCAAAGATGTCCCTGCTCCTTGCAGGGCGGTTGGACTAGATGACCTTTGAAGGTCTCTTCCAACCCTAACCATTCTATGATTCTAAGATTGCTTGAACTTTCAACTTTATTAAAAGTATATTTTGTGTGTAGTCTGGGACTAACAGTGTTTTGGACTCAGAGTCACTGGTCCTGCATGCTACATGTCACTTTGGCTATTTTGAATTCATGACACATTTCTGACTCTAAGTCTTTACATTCAGAAAACTGGAATATGGAAAGCAATCTTCCTATGTAAAGTGCTTCAGCAGTCAGAAGTGGAAATAGATGAACTAACATCTAGCAACATATAATGGTAATATCAGTAATACACAATTTAATAAAAATTACTCTAGAACTAATGAACATCTGCTGTAATTTTTCTCAGCAGTAAACTTTTGTCTAACAGCTGTAGAAATATAAACACTAACTGCTTTTAGAAAAGGAAGACATTCAGATAATTCCATAAATTTCCTCTTAATGATATAACACTTTTTGGAAAAATTAAACCAATGTGCCAATTTTCGGTGGCTGCACCGAACTATGTAGTAAGTAGTTATATTCATTTGTCAAAATCCTAACACTATTGAAGTCAGAGTGAATTTTTACATTGACGCAAAACCAAATATTCTTTCTCTGTTATTCTGAAAGATCCTTTCTGTTGCTCGTACAAGATTATAAGCATTCTTGAATTAGTAATATTGGGTTATTTTGACACTGAAATGTCGTACAAAACCAGAAAATTTTAAACTTTAAAGTTAAGAAAAAACAATAGCACATAATCTTATTAAACACTTCATCAATACAAAAAATGTGAAAACTTTGCATTAGTGTTTCTTTAAATCCACTTAAAAGATTCAACTAATCGTTTAAACCAATTTAAGAATCTCTGTTCCATGGTATATGGCTCTCACAAGTGGCAAATCATCCCAAAATGTGTTAAAAAGTGATGGAATTATTCATTAGACCAAGCATGAAATCCTAGTTACTGCACAGGGAGGACCTAAAAAATAAAATTGTCCAGTACCTAGTGCTTCCAATTTTCTGTGTTTTTTTTTTTCTTTAAAGCTTTAGTGCTGCTTTACAGGTGTGTTTGGAAAAAAAAAAAAAAGGAGAAAAGGAGAATTATAATTCATTTTTTAAGACAGTAACCCATTATAGGGCATGCAAACCCTAATAAAATTATACCTTTTAATATTTAAATTATTGTTTCTTCAAAAGGAATGCATTTGTGACTGAATCACCACACAGTGAGATACTGATTCAATAAGTCGGATTTAATTTTAACTGCTTAAAACTATTTATCATCAAAGATATTTTTTTTTTTTACCAAGGTATAGCAACAAGAGAGGGAACTGTAAGAACATGAGACTGCCATTTCTCTGTCTCTCATTTGTGGTGGCTTTCGAATTAGGAGGGCTAGTAGTCTGAAAAGTCTTTGAACACAGCACAACAGAGTTAAAAAAAAATGGGAGAAACACAACTCTAAACTTTCTGCAGAATGATGCCAGACCCAAAGGGCAAAGGTTGTCACTGTAAATATCAGATACCCTGTGTTCTACTTCTACTCTTTCATCTCTCTCTGCCATAATTGGCCCAGTTCTGCTAGGAAATATTTTCATTTGCCCTTCAAACTTCTGTACTGTCAAGAGAATTGTTAATATCATCATCTAATGCTTTTGGTTTTGTTTAACAATGAGAATAATATTCTACAGTTTTGGGATAAATGAATATGTACAAATACATTAAAAATAACTTTTAGAAGCTTGAAATAACTGGCATCTTTGCCTGAAAAAAATACTCTTTGGGCAGGGCAGACTTCTTTCTCTCATTCAGTTTTTCCTGTATGATACTGGATCTTATATTTCATCATTAGCTTTTCCCATTCTGGATCAGCTCTAATTTTAATTCTCCTATTATCACAATTGTTGTAGTGACTGTTATTTATATGTACAAATACACATCTTTCACTACAAGTATTTCTAAGTATAATCAAGCTGATTCATTAACTTCACTCTCTGGTAGTTTGGTCACAGCTGACTTTTTGGTTTACACTCACTAATATGAACATTAACTCAGGTGATCCCAGAGTCTGACCATTAAAATATCCATTAAATGGGCAGAATACAGCATCAGCTCCCTTCATCTTATAAACATGTCCTAGGTTATTCAGAATCTCTGTGACTCTTTTGTAGCAGTAGTCCTTCACTGAGAGTACAACAGAATGGAATAGAACAGAACAGTTCAGTTGGAAGGGACCTACAACAATCATCTACTCCAACTGCCTAGACTTGTCATGATTGATGCTTTTTCTCTCCAGTTTTGATAGTTTTAATTGAATATCTAGTTCTACTCTTCTTTGAAAACTTTATTCAAGCTGGTTATGTCACCCATGTGCCATTCCAGCAGCAACGTGTTAGTATAATTTAGTCCATGCAGATTTTGCTATGGTTTCCAGTGTTGATATGACTCTTCAGTTCCTTTCTTTGGCTTGTCCATCTACCAGCAGATTGTTCTACCTCTGTTATCATCTGCACTGTCCAATGCACTACTTTTTAAGTTCTTTGGCCTTGTCACTTACCCCTTTCATTATGTTTTTTTTTTTTTAAATTTCTTCCTACTTCTCCTTTTCATTCTCCACTGAAAACTCTTTATACTTCAACTCCATTTTCCTGTTGTAAACTAGTCTCTTCCTCTTTGTTCTCCTGCTCTCACATGCACACCTTTTCATTGTCCTTCTCTTCGACTAGTTAGGGATTTGTCTTTCATTAGTCCTCTTGCTGGACAGACGATTGTCTTTGCCATCACCCCCTTCTCCTCATTTTCTCTGTTATATCTCCAAATTTCTCTATTGCCATCACTGTCATCCCTGGCTACATCTCTTCTCCTCATAAATTCTTGTTGATGAGTTCAGTTAGCAATGCTGCATATGTGTGAAATGTGATCTTTATTACCTTCACATCCAATTATTTCAGTTGTCTCCTCCAATATCCAGCACCTTTTAAACCATCACAGTATTCTTTCCACAGTACTTCTTTTTAAGCAAAAAGAAGGCAAGATTTCTCTTAAATTCCCTACTACCTTGAGTTTTCCCAGGCTGTGCTTTCTGGTCCCTAGCCTTTTCTATTATTTACAGTGTTTATTAAGCTTTGTGTCTAGATCAGTTCTGATTCTCAGGCCCACAGAATGACTGTTCCTGATGAGAACAACAGCCTGCCTAATTTGGTAGCCTGTATCTGACAGGATACTGTGCTGCTTGGCTTTCCACAAAGCATCTTTACTCAGCTTTTAGGAGGCTGCACAAAAAGAAATTCCCTTTCTGAAAAGCTTAGGGGAAAAACTAGGTTCCCTATGACCCAAAACCTTTTCCAGGACTGCAATGCTGTGTATTTTTCTACCTTAGAAAAGCCAAATTAGTGTTGAAATTCTGCTTTTAGAGACAAGGTCTTAAAAAGACATAGTCTCTGAAAGACAAGGCTGGAAGTTTTACCATTCCTAAGGTAAATTTCTCATTTGGTTCATGATGCATAAAGCATCTTTATTGCAGGAAGAATACAGAAGAAGGTATGGGACCTGTAGCTCAAATGTCAAATAAGAAGCCTCTAGAGATGTACCATTAGAGTACCCCCTGTTCAGCACCCCATCAGTCACTTGATTTTTTTCTAGCTAACTGGAGAAGGCACATGACAGGCTGTTTCCAGTGAAGCAGTTCACACCACAGGATCTCAGACATAAATGCAGCCCCTTAACTAGTCCACAAACTTTGAATAACAGAAAATTTCTTCATTCTTTTAACTTGCACCTAACCTTTAAGTACATTACGCTTGACTGCTCCTAAGCAGCGCCTGTGTGTGCAATAGCTCTTCTAATAGCTCCTGAGAATGTTCTGAAGGTGAACGTCTATGTGGATGTCCATGCCAGGCAGCTGCAGTAATTTTTGGCTGCTTTCAACTTCCCCTTAAGACATGTCTGTTCTCAATTTGTTTGGAAGGTCCCTCTTGGGACAGAAACAATCTTTACCTCTTTTCCAAGGCTAATACTTGTCTAAAGCATTTCCATCTTTCTTTACACTTGGTCAGTGCACTGCCATAGCTTTGCACCTCTCCATGTTAGAGTGGACCAGTAGGGCTTATGGTCGGAGTTTGTCTCCAGCTTGTTTTACACCTGTGGAGAACTTGCTCTTACGTACTCAGCATTTCCCCTCTAACCGTTGCTGCCATCAGGAAAGATTTTGATTATTTTCACAAAATTTACCTGATTCATGTAACTCCCTGGAAAGTGTTGGGTTTTTTTCTTTCTACATGTTCACCTCAGGTAGACAAGTGCTTACAGTGATCTAGAGGTCTGTGGTTTAACGTTCTTTAAGAGATTCAAGATGTGTTAAACGCACAGAACCTAGGCTATTTGCCTGTTAGCTGAATATGCAGTGAATTCAGTGGTTTTGAGAACCAAAGCAGAGGAAAACAAATCAGAGTATTCAAGCATCTTCTACAGTGACCAGTATGGCTGGGGCACAGTCACAACTCACTTGCAGGGTCACTGAAGGTGTAGTATCATCTCCACTCAAAGCAGTCAGACATATTTCCCTAGAAAACACCGCTTTGCAATAGCACTTCTGCAGGTGGTAGTTCTGAAAGCGGGACAGATAAAATAAAGAGGTTAACTTTATAAAAAAGCAATTGCTCCCTCAGTAAAGGAGTTACTCAGACTGTTTGCAAATATATTGATAACTTTTAGATTGCAGACTACCTCAGAGCAGCTTCATTTCATCTTTGGAAAAGTATCTTAAACATTTTGTAGCACTACCAATAATGAACAATGCTTGGTAAAAGTCAGACAAGCTGGGAAACAATTTGGTATTGATAGCATGACATAATGCTGTATCCAAACATACATTCACAAGTTGTAAATCACCACAATCTGTCTGCAGAATCAAAAAGCTGAAAGGACTTCAAAGACCCTAAACATTTTAGCTAATCATTTAACAGACTTCTTACAATTTTAATGAAAAACATGATTTACCACAATTACAGTTTAATTACTTCACCCTCAGTATACTCTCTTATGTGATAGCTATCAGATCTAATTATTTCCTTCCCATTTGAGTTTAATAAAAAAGGAATTGGGCCAATGTAATTGCTAGTGTAAATCTAGCCATAGTGGAGTAACACAGCTGAGCATTTATGATGCATCTACAGGGGCACCAATAGCTTAAATTGGGGAAAATTGTACGTTGGAAGAAATCCAGAAATTTCAGTGGAAATAAGACCCACTCAAAGACCTCTACATTTTCTCTGAAAAGCTTCAATGCAGCACTTCCAAACCTCTGTTTAAAGCAATGAACACTTGTGTACTGCAGTTGGAAAGCAGCACAGTACACCATTCAGGAACTGAAAATGAAGCTGACTTAGCTGTTACAACCCTGTAACAGAAATTTAAATCACAACTAGTGGAAAACAATCTGGTATCCTCAAAAGTCTCAGTCATATAGTGGTTGATAGCATTGTTGGTCAGGAGTTTTCTGTCAGACCTGCTTTTGCCTGGTGCTGCTCAAATTCTCTGATATTTTCATTGGAATAAATAAAATTAAATAATAACTTTTAAACTACTTGTCTGTGAATCTGCATTTGCTTTTGATGCTGCATTTCCTCAAAGCATTTTGGCATTTCCTCTGGCCCCTGGCTCAGAAAACACAACACAGTCTTACCTCTGATCCAGCAGTACCGCACATCCTGCAAATCATGCAGCTGCAGATGTGCCAGCAGAGATACGCTCTCCAATGGCCACCTGACTTACACCTTTCTGGAAACAAAGCAGCAACAAAAAGGCAAATTAGTGATGAAATCACTAGAAAAGAAGCATTTTCAAAGAGACCCTAGGAGAACAGTAGGAATAATATTAAGCTCAAAATGACAGCGTGAACTGTTCTGTTTCATGAATGTCTTAAAGCGTGGTGTTTTGATAGAAAGTATCAAACAGAAAGTGTCACCATTTCCTAATCTTCTACTTTCCTGCAGAAATACTAGTGTTTTCTACAAGAGAGAAAAATCTCATTTTCGTTCTGCAGTAGTCAACAGCAAGTTTGGTAAAAATTTTTTTTGCAGCACAGAAGTCTTAACATCGATGATATCCCTAACTTGAAGGGCTAATGGACTTTGATTTTGGTTTTTTTCCTTGTCTTCAGACCTCAGTTTCATATTCTTAAACTCATTTGGTGCTTCTGCAGATGGAGACATCTCAGTTGTCTTAGCTCCTAAGCACGCTCTCACTTTTTCTCTTGCTTATTTTGCCTTTTTAGTTTGACCCATACACCTTCAAGCTCTCCTTGCAGAGCTTTCCCCACTGCTTGGCAGAGTTTGTAAAGATTTGCAGAGACCAGGATCATTGCTATTTCAGAAGAAATGCCTTTTTCTGTCCATTATGCAGTAAAATCTCTTTGCATTCTTCACTGGTCTTTACAACGTTATTTAATCAGTCCATTATCCAAAACATGAAGTCACTTCAGTTGTCTTTCTCAAACACTCTAAGCATGGCTCAACACCAGCAGGATTAAAAAGCTATATGAATCTTTCATCTCCGTATTAGAACCCATTTGTCACCCTTGTATTTTTTATTTTCTCTTGAGTTAAAACCATGGCTCTGCAGCAAACAAGCATGACACACTTGACATCAGTTTCACTTGAAAAATTTTGCTTCACATTG
Organism: Tetrax tetrax; assembly: GCA_009806455.1. Taxonomy (NCBI): domain Eukaryota; kingdom Metazoa; phylum Chordata; class Aves; order Otidiformes; family Otididae; genus Tetrax; species Tetrax tetrax. The sequence goes on along the minus strand of WHYT01017172.1, from coordinate 306,852 downwards.
GCTTTTCTACACAGAAATGAAATGGGTCACCTGGTCTTTAATAAAAACACCTGCAGCTCATCAATCTGTTAAGTTTAAGATTAATCAACACTTATTTACTTCAAACAAGAGCAGAGCCTGGATTTTTAAAAACACTCAGCAGCACATCTCTCCTTGTCCTCATTGAAATTTATTGGCCTCCGCCAGCCGCTCCTCTCCATGAGCTTAAAAAGCCATTTTAGAAATCCCAGTCTCTGTGCTTTACAGACAAGGTTAATGGTTCAAGAGCAACTTCATATGATAACCTGGGTCATTTCAATACCCAGAACTCTGAAGCTTATAGACATTTCCTTTCCATACAGAAGTGTTGATATCCTCTCAAAAAGGCTTCCAAATTATTTCCAAAATTTCTCCATAAACTACAAAATTCAGTGAAATAGGACAGTATGAACACTTCTGTCATTTAAACAATATTTTGAAGAGTCTGCAGTTTTGATACCTCAACAATTTCTGTTTCAGTGCTTGCTACTGAGAAAAGCAAAATATCTGCAGAAAATAAGTCAAGGCTTTTTGATAACTCTTTTGTCATCAGATATAGCTCAAAACTTTCAATCTGCCATAGCATTGTCTGTAAGATAAATATTATGCGACAATCAGAAAGTATGGAAATACGTACATTTTAAATATTTAACACTTTGACATATTTAATTCTGTCTCTTAAAATTCTATCTTTCTTTTTACCTCTAGGTAGTCATACTTGCAATGGCCAGTCTCCAGAAATTGAAATCATTTAGGCCTGTTATAGAGCCCCAAGAGTAGCTTAAGGATCAGGACATTTTTCTGAAATACTTTTTAAATTCTTGTTGTAGTTTAGCCCCGATCCGGACCAGACTACGCAGTCTCTCTCTCACTCCCCCGACCCTCTGAGAGAACAGGGAGAGATAATTTAAGAGAAGAGAGATAATTAAGAAAAAAAAAGCGACTCGAGGTTTGAGATAAGGACAGGGAGAAATCCTTACCGTCACGGGCAAAAACAGACTCGACTTGGGGAAAAACTATTCATTTATTACTACAACATGATCAACTAGCAGGATAATGAGACAGAAAACCAAGAAAACCTCCTCCACCCCTCCCACTTCCCGAGCTTAACATTATCTACCTTCCCCCCGAGCGGCACAGGGGGAAAGAGGGAATGGGGGTCGCGGTCAGTCCATCATGCGTTGTTGTACGCCGCTGCTTCACAGTTGGGGGAAGAACTCCTCACATCCCTCCCCTGCTCCAGTGTGGGGTCCCACCCATACGCCACAGTCCTTTATTAAACTGCTCCGGCGTAGGTTATCTCTTCCACGGAGTGC
>WHYT01017172.1:205627-288636 GCA_009806455.1 Tetrax tetrax | reverse complement strand
GAATATACTATCTGTGTTGAGTTCACCAGAAAGCTACATTTTATAACAGAATCACAGTGGTAGTTGGAAAGCTGCAAAACTTGTACCCATGTAATTCCCTTAACTCCTCTCTTACCCATATAATTTTATAGGAAAAAAAGCTAAGGTGGCACATGAAGGAGTCAAAGAAACTTTTATTCTGATATTGACAGAGATGAGTAAGCACCATAACAAACAGCTTGCCATAGCCCCTTGTGAAAGAAGGATGTGTAACTTCTGTGCACAAGGTAGACGAGAATATAAAGGAGAAGAGCCAGTGAGGACATGCGTCTTAAAAAAAAGAAAATTATAAGACTCTGAAAGTCTTCAGCATAGTGGCCATAGAGATGGACTTGTCCTAGATATCCCAAAAGTAAAAGAGGGAGGAGAAAATGGTTGATCACTTTCTGCAGAAGAAGGAAGAGACGAAACCTCCTTGCCAGCTAAGCTCACAAAATATGGACATTCCTATGGGAAGTTCCACCAGGTTGTTTTATAGAAGAGTTAAGACTCTTGAATAAAGTATCCTATGCGGAGAGCATTTAGAATCTCTTATTTAAGACTAGATTATAGTGGGAACACAGAAACCTTACAATGAGAAACAAGCCAGAGTCCTCAGTTAGATTTGCCATAAGAAAGCGTGGGACAGAACTGGGCCAGGAAGCAGGTCCTTAAACCAAGAAAACAATATTGCACCTGGCTTACCTCAAACTCACATGAAAAGTTGGGTGTAAAGAAAAACCACAGCAGAAAAACGAACAAGGAGCATGAGATTGCCAGTGGCATTGTGGAGGATTTCAGAGTTGAGAAGCAATGCGCTCCAGCTTTGGACAGAGGTGTCACAATTTCATTAAAATATTTTGCAGAAGCCTGCAGTGTTAGATACCTGGAGAGCCAGGGGAACTTAGTGAACAATCCAGACCAAACGGAATTGTTATGTTTTTGAGTAGCAGGCTTCAAGGACATTGATGAGGCCGCCTGTGAGATAGTAATGAATCTGCCTGTGAGAAAGTAACAAATCAACCTTGAGAAGAAGGAAAACAGCTGGTATATGTGACTGGGGGCTGAACGTGAAGCAGGGTGCAGGTGGAGAGAACCATGCGCGTGAACAAAGAGACTTAACGAATCATATTTTAGCTAGGAGTGCATGCTAGGAGCGATGTAACCAATGATGACTTTGCTTACCCCACATGTATCTGCAAGAACCTTATAAATGTGTGAGAAAAAGATAAATAAACAAAGTTCACCCATACCTCTATGAGGAGTCAGTGAATATTCCGATCCGGTCCTCCAACACTGCAGAGCAAAACTGTACACAGCTCTGAAGGAACAAAGTATACACATCCTTCACAAAAAAAACAGTCATCAACAATCGTAACTGACGAGAACAGCTATAACTTTTGAAAGTTTTATCACCTGAAACCCGAGTGGAATATTTCCTCTGGAAACTGGACACAGGGATACCAGTTCATGTGTGTTAACTGTGGTACCTAGCCTAAGGAGGAAACTTAGATTGAACTCAGACAGGCCAACCTCACACCATACAATAGGCAAAGCATTCCTAGTTTAGGTACACTTAAGCTATGTTTAAAGGCAAAACAATCTTGGAAACATGAAATTTATAGCTGCTTCAGGTGATAGGATGTCTATTTGGGGACTGAACATTCATCAGATACTAGGTCTCCTTAAGGGACGGCTTACAGAAAAAAAAAATGGGAGTCCCTGATGACTCCAAGGGCATTGAAAAGCTGTCAAGTGAATACGAAAGAATGCTGACAGAATCCAATATTTTTATCGTACTTATGGCTAGAATTATCTCTGCAGTGGTCAGACAAAAAATTAGATCAGAAATTACAAAAACAGGATAAACTCAGGAGATAAGATAATCAATAAAATTTAAGACGCTATGGGCTGGTTTAATTATCTGACAATTATGGAAAAGAAGGATAGAACCCTTTCTCTCTGCATCAGTCCTAAGGAGCTAATAATGTGTAAGAAGGGAACGTTTTCCTATATGCTCAAAGAAAATCTTTGTATGAAGTGGCCAGGTGCTGCAACTTGATTCTGGTCTGTTTTTATTTGGGTTATCCTCTGTATTGTGTTCAGGTCCTAAAGTATTTTGGAAAAATATATAACTTTTACTTGAAGATATTGAGGGTATTAGAGTTCATACAGCTGATGAGACAATAGGGTGTAAAAATAGATCAACATAGAGACTCCAAAATAACTGTGAATGACTTGTGATGATGAATTAAAACACAGTAAACAGTTAAGTTAATTTATGGTTAGTGAAATCAACTAATTATACAGGCAAAGAAAAAAAAAAAAAAAAAAAAAAAAAAAAAAAAAAAAAAAAAAAAAAAAAAAAAAAAAAAAAAGACCATACAGCTTCATTTGTCATTCTGAAAAAAAAAAAAAAAGATTATATGTCAGTATTGGACTATTCTACCAACTATGCAAAATTAGCATTGCTAAAGAACACATCTTTTGAGAGTGCAATTTCACATCAGAAAGTTTATTTGTTAAGTATAGAACACCAGCTTGGTACAAGAACAGATAATGGATTGCAATATGCTATGTATTTAAAAGTTTTTAAAATTAGTAGGATTTTAGGAATGCTTCTTCACAACCAAGGTACCCAGAAACTAGTGAGGATTTTGGCAAATTGTATCAAAAACTGTTGAAAGCATGCTTTAAGACTTATGAGTCAAATTCAGTTTCCAATTTAAATTGACGCTCCTAAACGAAAGCATCATCTTTGAATCCCGGACCACCGTCTCCTGAAATAGACATTCAGAATTCAAATTCCGATTGTGAAATCTCGGTTGTTAACATCAAGATATGGTAAACATCATTAAATGTCATGAGAAAGTGAAGCACAAAATAGTCTTCTATGAAAAATCAAGTAATTTAAAGCCTATGCAGTCACAAGACGGTGTCTACATATATGACTTATGAAGCTGTTACTCATTGCTATGAGGTTGTTATGAAACCAAGGGAGACAGAGAGAAGGGATCTCTTCCTGTTCATCCTATGAACAAATATTTGTCCAAAAACTGAGATGAATCCTGTGACTCTCAGTCCTGAAGCTGGACTGAAAGAGACAAACTGAAGGAAGGAGAGATCCAGTGGGAAACTGTGCACAGCAATGGGACATGCAGTCTGAGTTATCTCTTGGTGACCTGCACAGTGAATGGAAATACGGGTTCTTCTGTATCAGAGGACTGCAAACTCAATTAGTCATCAAAAATAAATATAGTTTCTCGCTTTCCTTAAAACTCACACCTTTTTTTTTGAGAAAACACAATTATTCTTGTGGTACCTTTTAATAAAAGACCTATCGTTCTATGAGGTTGATTATATTCAAATTGAAACTACAGTGGCATACAGAACAAGCTAAGAAATCCTCTCAAATATCAGTTAATCCAGGCAGGAGCTCACAAGCCTCCTTGAATGACTGTCACTACGAAGCTGCTAGATCTGAGCTCATCACTTTTTGGACAATTTTAAGCTCTATGGTTACAGCTTTTATGCTTCACAGGCTTTTATACTAACACTACGTCTCAACATGGGTTTTTACATGTGGGTACTTTAAATGCCACTATTTTATGAATTCACATACCAAAAATATGGGCTTATCTGTCTGGGAGAGACTTCCTACAGGAAGCAGAGTAACACTGTGACCTATGTCACATTCACAAAGTAAGCATGATCCGTTGCTCACTACCAATTAGCTTTCTGGTACAAAACTTGCTTTATCCCAGAACCTCAGACAGAGACTATATAAATGCTAATGCCTGAATGGATTCTGTCAACTTTTATTTTAACTTCTAACCTTTGCACTAACATTTAGTAGTACATTTCGAGTGCTAAATCCAAAGAACTGATCTACAAAGCACACTTAAATTAATACTGAATTTTAAATTATCTTTATCCACCAGCTAGTCAGAAAACCAGTGTTACTAGTGCTGTACTTAAGCAGCGTGGAAAGGCTAAGGTTTAAAGTCAGAAATCCAGCTACGTGTTAAATAATGGAACAAAGCATGCTTTCTGGAATCGAAATGCTAAACATTTAGCGTGGTGTGGATCTTGTGTTGAGCAGTTCCTGAGGGAGCTGAAAGGATCTTATGAATGAATCCAACCTTCAGCACAGGACTTCTTACTTCAGAAGAGCCACTACTGGCCACCCACTCACTGCAAATGCCTTTGATCACAGTGTGGGGCTTTGGAAAGGCTTTGTATCCTGCCCTGCTCTCCTTTGAGTGCTGGGGGCTAATACGGACCTACACACGTAACAGGTTTTTAAAGGATAGGTGGAAGCGAACCTCTGGTTCATTAAGTTATTTAGTTAAGGACTAAAACAAATAAAAAATATCAAGGAAAGTGGCCATAATGAAGACGAGAGCTCTTCAGCCACTGATTGACACCATTAAAGGAACTGTTCAGGCACAGCCTTGAGGAGAGTCACCTGAACTATGTAAATAATGAGAGAGAACGTGATTATCATGAGCACTGCGGGTTATTTCAGGAGACTTCTGGGAAACTTCTGTTAGGCTTTTGGAAGGGTCTTGTGGGATTAGGTAAAACTTACTATGGAATGTTTATGAAAATGGCCAAATGAAGGGAAAAGCACGGATCATTCAGTCAAGAAAGTCTTCAGCAGGCCCTGTTGTGACAGGCAAGGTGTAATGTTTTTAAAACAGAGGAAGGTAGATTTAGATTAGATATTAGAAAAAAATTTTTACAATGACAGTAGTGGAACGCTGGAACAGGTTGCCCAGAGAGGTGATAGATGCCCCATCCCTGGAAACATTCAAGGCCAGGTTGGATGAGGCTCAGAGCAACCTGATCTAGTCAAAGATGTCCCTGCTCCTTGCAGGGGGGTTGGACTACATGACCTTTATAGGTCCCTTCCAACCATAACCATTCTATGATTCTATGACTCTATGATCATGGTGTACCAGGAAGCAACAAGCACAAGAAAAGGGAGAAGAGAGGGGAGAAGGGACCAGTCATGCATGGGCAGCCATATACCCATGGCTGGATATAGCCACTATAGGAGGGGTATATAGTGAGTATGTTAGGCAAATTAAAGACCTGTGCTGATATTCAAGGGATGCATGAATCTGGGTGTAATTGCAAATCAGGAGGGAAAGGGGGAGAAGCAGCATATTTCACTAGTTAATTTCAATCCTGACTCAGTAAGTGGTAAGAGGATGGGAACACGAGCAACTAGGGAGAGTTTGTCAGCACAAGGTGCCTCATTTCTGTTGAGATATAGAATTATATACAGGACAATGTTAGATGATAGACTGCTCAGCAGGAACGTGACCTTGTTGACCCCATGTGGAGGCTGACAGCAAAGCCCCCACTCTTCCTGGTTTGTGCAAAGAGAAGACCCCAATTCCCATTGCTGCATATTTGGCATCTTCCAGAAGAAAATTCTCAGCAGGCAAATTACTAAATAAACACCTCATAAAAGAAAATATCCTTTCCTACATTGTTTCAATGAAAATATTTATTCTGAAGGAATGTTTCTCTAATCTAAAACAAATTAAAGCTCTTAAATCTTCCTGCACAAGTTGTCACAAAACCAGTACAAATCCTTTATCAACAGTTTTCATTAGCACAGAAAGTCAGAGCAGCAAGAACACTAACTCTCTGTCCATCTGGTATTGAAACAAGTACATATACGTATATATATATTCAAAAAATCAACTGACTTTAGTAGTCCCCACAGTCTTAATTTTCAGACTTCTGCTTTGAAGAGTAGCAAGAAGGATGATACAGCATAAAAGAGAAATATCACCCCTTTTGTGTACATTTGTCTGTTCTTTACCTCACTGTGTCGGTAGACAATATGAAATGTAAGAGTGAAACTGGGCTTCTGCAGTTAGGGCAGTAACATAATCAGGAGGTTTAGTTTGCTAAATTTGAACAATGGAGGATCACCAATATGTCTGAAAACCAAGTCCTGTGGAATGTCAGGAGGACAACCTCAACCTGAGCCATGTATGGTTATAAAGCACTTTTCATCATCTCCTGTAGGTTGCAAAGGATTTGTCAACATCAGATAATCTTCAGCTCAGAATCACAGAACTACTGAGAGTGAAAGGGTCCTGTAGAGATCATCCAGTCCAACATCCATGCTCAGAGCAGAGCCAACTAGAGTTGGTTGTTCAGGGCTATGTCCAGGACAATTTTAAGTCTCCAAACATGGACACTCCACAACCTCTCTGCGCCACCTCTGCCATTGTTTGACCACCTCACAGTAAAAACTTCTTTCTCAAGTTAAAATGAGTTTCCAGTATTTCCAGGCAACTTCTGTATCCTCTCAGCCTGTCACTGGATACCACTGAGAAAAGCCTGGCTTTATCTTATTTACTTTTCCCCTTCATGTATTTATGCATTGATATGATCCCCCTGAGACTTCTCTTCTCCAGGCTGAACGACCCTAGACTTCTCAGCCTCTCTTCACACATCAGATGCTCCAAGTTCTTCACCATTCATCTCTTCGCTGGACTCTTTCCAGTATGTCCATGTCTCCTCTACCAGGGAGGCCAAAACTGGACCCAGCACTTCAGGTGTGTCTCACTAGTGCATCTCACTAGTGCTGAGTAGAAGGGAGGGATCACTTACCTCCTTTGACCTGCTGACATCGCTTCTCCTCATACAGCTTAGAAAACAGTGGACCTTCTTTGCTGTGAGGGCACATCATTGGGCCATGCTAATCATAGTGTCCACCAGGACCTCCAGGTCATTTTCAAAGCTACTTTCCTGCCAGACAGGCCCCAACAGGTATTGAGGCATGGGGTTGTTCCTCCCTAGGTGCAGGACTTTCACTTCCCTTTGTGGAATTTAATGACCTTCCATGTCCCACTTCTCCAGCCTGTTCAGGTCCCTCTGGATAGTAGCACAGCCCATGTGACGTATCAGCCACTCCTCTCAGTTTTGCATTGTCTGCAAACTTGCACAATCTGTCCCATCATCCAGGTCATAAATGAAGATGTAAAAGTTCTGGTCCTATGTGCTCCTATGGAGCACACTATGAATGACTGGTCTCCAGCTGGATTTTGTGCTGCTGATCAAAACCTTCTCAGCCTGGTCGTTCCATCAGTTTTCAGTATACCTCACTTCCCACTTACTTGTCCCATACTTCATCAGTTTTTCTGTATGGATGTTGTGGAAGAAAATGTTGAAATCCTTGCTTAAGTTGAGATAAACAACATCTACTGCTCTCCCCTCACCCACCAAGCCAGCTATCTCATTGTAGAAGGCTGTTAGGCTGTTTAAACATGTTTACTCCTTTGTAAACCCATTCTGACTACTCTCAGACACCGGCTTCTCCTTCATGTATTTGAAAATGTCTTCTAAGATGATTTAGCCTACACAGAGTTGTTAAATGGTGGCTTAGTTCAGAATGTAAGTATACAACTTTTAACCAAAAAACATGGGCAGGGAATACCAGGTGGTCTAGGCCTACCTGTATGTGAGTTGGCTAGAGGAGTAAATTGAACTGTTCATAGAATGTGGTGGTTTGTTTTTTGAGTGCTTAAGACACGTCAGTTATTCTTAGACAAATAAATGTGGGACAGAATACCCTTCCAGTATTCGTTACTTGGAGAATTAGTCAAAAATATTGAAGCTTTTGAAATGATACAAATATATTCTGATAAATTCTGGTTGTCTCTAGTACAGACATAACTGAAGCCCTTTTGCTGTGGGCATAAGATTTGCATATCATGAAAGCTGATCCTGGACTTCAGTTGTTTTAACATCCTTGTTGAATACAGCAATGAGAACAACTTTGTCAGAGAAGAACCTTTTAGTTTAGGAACTGAAGCATGAGAGAAAAAAAGAAAAATAAAAGCTGTAGGCATTTTTCCATGAGGACTTCGTACCCACAGTCCTGTTAATGTCAGTGGTGACCTTATTTTGATTGTCCAAATGTAGGTGCCCAATACTATTTGAGATGCTCTGAGCATGCCCATGCTCACAGATCGGGTAGATGAAGGAATTATAGAAGACCTACACCCTTTCAGGGCAGCAGATGGAGAGCAGGTAGGGTACCTTAGAGCATCTGAAATGGCACTGGGTACCAATGCTTGCGTAACTGAACCCCACCGATAATCTCCACTACCCACGGAGCACACCACATTTTCTCCTTAAAGCAGAAATGTTTTTCTTCCTTCTCATATCAGAATCAACAGATAGGTGAGAAAAAAGACAGTCAAGTATATTGTCTATCTTAGGCTTCCCAGGCTGGCTGCCAAACCTATAAAATTTATACTTTTCTCCACTCCCACTTCTAAATGTTTCAAAATGTCCCTATTAAAGCTCTTAAGGAGGAAAAGTTTGGTGTTCATAATTAACAATACAAATGAGTTGTATTTTTAAAATTAAATAAAAAGTGGAAGCCATGGTGGTAGTGACTTTTCACAGGAATATTGCAGTTCCAGTTTTGTCAGACCTGCCTGAAATTCTACTTCCCTCTTTACTTAGTAACCAGCCAGGGTCTAAGGATTATATTTGAGACTAGTTTAACACTAGTCTGAAAGATTATAAAATCTTGCTTGCTAGGAAGAGAAAAACTCAGCTGAATAATAGAAACTCATACATCCATTTCAAAAGACTGAACTCATTTGCCTCCCTATGTTCTTTTATATTTAGAAATTTACATGGGAACATTGCATCTTAGGATTGATGTAGATAAATTATTTGTATGCTCAGCAAGCCGATGAAGACTAGGAAAAATAAATTCAGTAAGAGCATGAATAAAATGCACGATGTAAGCAGTAGGTATTGATGTAAAACAGTTTGGTGCTCACTCAAGTGTTTCCATACTAAGAGTCAGCACAGAGAATATATTTCTTTCCTTTCTCTGCAGCTCAACAATAGAATGGAAATTAAACTTTTGTGGACTATTAGAGATACATGTCACTGATAGATTTTTGAAAGCAGAAGACACAGCCTTATTTTAGAAATCTCTTGGATTTGATGAAAGATGAAAATTATGGTGGCTCAAAAATGGTTTTAAAATGGCTCTAAGGTTCTTAACATATAAGGTTATACAACCCACCTGATGGGTTTTCGGGGCAGAGTTAATCTTTGGTATCAAACAGTTCAGCAAGGCAATTTCTTCATAGTTTCTATTTGCCCAACCATTAACACTATAAGACTCAGAGAAACTTTCTTTTGCTTCACCTAGTCAGCCAAGACACAAGCACACATGCCAAGAGACACCTTGCATTCTGCAGGTTGTACAATGCAGTTAGCTATTGGCAGTTGAAATACAATCAAATGCATTGTTTTATATGGCAAAATTATACAGAAATTTTGAAAACTCACTGAATTCTCCCCTTTCTCTGTAAAGCATATGCCAGAGTAGGCTGTTCCTGCTTATAAACACTCATTACCATTTCTCACTGGGGAGTGTGTGTCTGCTGTAGAGGAAAACACTGGTTGTTCTGGCTGAAGACTATTAGCTGGCTTAGAAAACTGCTGGGCACTCAGCTCTTGTCACTTACTACTTAAACACTCTTTGATGCAAGCACTATAGCGTGTTGGTCCACAGCCAGACATACCTTTAAAAAACAATGTGTGGGATCAGTCTGTCCATCAGCAGAGCTCTCGCTCACTGTTCTGGGAAGAGCTGATGCCACAACCAAAGCTACATCTCAGGCGTCCTCCTTCACTAGCTCTTAACTGTGAAAGTCTCCTGACCAGCCCTTACCTTCTTTCAAGTGCTACTGAAAAGCTGAATATAAGAAGCACAGAAAAGCTTTATAAAGAAATTAATCTGCATGAGTGTTGACTTAAGAAACTTTTTCAGTTGAATCCAACGAAACCATCAATTCTTTCAAAGGTTTGGTCTACTTCCTGTCATCTTATTTTCCAAGAACTGTGATTCATAACACCTGTGTCTCTTCTTTGCATGCATGTATTTAATATTGTTCATACTTCCCTCCTTAACAGCAACCCTAGAGGTTCTTCCAGGGCTTTTATTATTATACTGTATGACTCAATGAACTGGACCATGTGCTGTCGTATTTGTCCCCATGGTGACCAACTACCTCACCACTCTGACAAAGTAATGACTCAAATACATTGTCTATCCATTACCAACTCAGACTAAATAAGTGGTTGGTTAGAAGAAATCAGAACTTGTACTTACAAGTAGGCACAACATCTGAATAATCCCAGTGGGTCTTAAATTTTTAGTCCATTGTTCCAAAGGTCCAGTCACTCATTACAGCACAGTGTGTGGTAGTTCTCTAAGAAAGCAATGGCTAATATTGGAGGAAAAAAACCAACACCTTAAAAAAACCCCAAAAACAAAAACAAAAACAAAACAAGAAAGCCCCACCCCAAACAAAAACCAAGCAAACAAAAAAAAACAACAAAAAAAAAAACACCAAGGGAAGGAAATAAAGATGTCTCTGACCTGAGCTCACTATGGTACTGCAAATGTTTTTTTTTTTGTTTAGTCAGAGAAAAGCCACTATTTTCATCAGATTGCTGATCATTAGTTTAATGCTTTTGTGCTTAACCTAGGAATTTTGTTTCCAAAATGCTTTGCTAGCAAAATAAATGCCAGTAGGAAATGATAGGATACTTTAAAGAAATGTCATTCCATAGGGCATATTGCTGACTGCTGTTATGTTATCCTGATATGCCAGGGCACCAAATCTTAAGAGAGAAGAGTTTTAATTAAGTAGGAGAGAACACTTACTGCCTGCTAGAGACAAACCTATCAGAGAGGTTTGTCATTTCAATTGGGGCCATATTTCTGGTGCAGAGAGATCCTTTTAAGCCAGTGCAGTTTCCTTAGTAAGTAGTTGAAACATTCTCAGGTGCAATGCTGAGAGTAAATGTCATGAAAAAGATTTTCTGTGAAGAGTCAAGCACCCTGCTTCTGATTAGTAATTCAGACAGAGTTTATCACACAAATGGAAACATAATCATTGATGAATGGAGTGATGTGTCGATGCAGAGTTTCACATCTGATTCAGTGGTAGAGGAGAGCGCACAGACCTCAGCCAAGACTCTGTACAGGCTTCCAGGTAGATCCAGTCCCTGCTAGAGTGTGCTTACGTATTTTTCCTCAGCAGACATCTTTTCTGAGGATACCAATTTCAATGTATTACTGTATTTTATTTTTAAATGAAAACCACAGTCTATAGCTTTGATATGGCTGTTTTAATACACCATAGAAAGTGGAAATTTGCTTGAATGCTTTTTGCTTAGTTACTACAGACTGGCCAGTTGCCCATTCCTCTTTGCCTGCAATGACAAGAAAGTTGTAGAGATAGGATGATCGGCATCTCTCCACATGATGTATGTGCACGCAGGTGTAGCAGCAGTGCTCACTGCCTAGCAAGCAGTTACTCACTTTTAAAACGATGTTATGGCATTATAGAGAGACACACCAAAAGGCTAATTGCTCAGCAGCCAGTGCAGTATTGCATGTGAATGTTTTGCAAACATCCACACACAAGTAATACTATCTCATAACAACAGGCTAATAGGAATAGTTTCATCTGTTGCAATGAAGACTAATATAGTTATAGCACTGGTGCAACAACTCCTGCATTTTAACTGTGATGTTAAATAACAATTACCTTGTAAGTGATATCACAGAGGTTATCCTCAGGAAAAGGATTCATAACAGTCCAAATCTATTGTGGCATGATAAAACAGATTATTTTTCTCACAGGGAAAAAATATAAATATAGAAGGCTATCATGATGAATTTTTCCATTTAAGGGGCTCACCACGTTCTGCGGAGAACTTATTGTATACTACCAGTCTTCAGATTTTGTGCATCGGTTGTTTTAACTCTTTGGAATGTGGAAAAGCATACATAGCACAAGCTTTAAGCTACAAATTACAACAAAGTCAACTTCCTCTAACTACACATTGAGTTCCTGAAACTGGTTCCAGCATGATGGACATTTTTCTCAATTCCCGCTAAATATTATTCATGTTGTACTGGGGAAGAAGAAAAGTAGAACGTAAATTGTTCCGCAGCACAAACTTTACAGATGATGGAATTTAAGAGTTTGAGGACAGAACTGAGTGGAACTTGAAGATGACAATGTGATATCCTCTGTCTGCTGAGCTCACTGCCAGTGATAGAAACAGAATCCCTTTTTTGTAACAAATCAGTTCTGAAACAAAAATTAAAACACAATATAGTTCTTTTGTGATACATTCATAGAAATCCTCACTGATTTTTCGTTGTGATATGTGTATTCACATTCACTTTTTCAGTCGGTTATTGGAAAAAATCATCCTTGCCGTACTACAGAAGTTAAAGTAGGACCTCTTATAATAAATAAAACATAATAATTAATGAACAAGAACATTCCCCAGCAATCATATTAGCACACAAAACCTTTTGTCTCACGTGTCAGGCACTCCTTTGGAAAAGCCCAAATCATAGATTCTAATTTAATGTAGTTCAGAGGCTGGATGCAGTAGTGCTGAGACCGGATTTCTCATTCATCAAATGTCAAGAGCTTGTAGCTACACAGATGCAAGTAGATGTTTGCAATTCATGGAGAATTCACCTACAGTGATCCTAATGCTGGGGTGCTGGGTAGTTACTAACAACTGCTGACACCAGAGATGGAATTATTTGCATCTATATTATGGTTTTTTTAGAGGAAACACTGGTTGGAATCTGGGAAAACATGAGGGATTTGTTAGGTCATGCTGAATAAAATTGTCCATTAATGCTAACAGCAAATAAATCACCCGTCATTTAAAAAGCAAATAAGTAAATTTTGTCAGATTCAAAAAGATTAGCAAACTATTCACTGTCTGGAATGTATCAGAGGGAATCATAAACAACCTGAGAGTATGGATAATGCAGAGAATTCAGATTTTTCCAGAGACCTAGAAGAGCTACACAAGCCCCAAAAGAAAGCAAATTTTTATGTACTGGAGAAATCAAAGAGTGCTGAAATCAAAACCATTTAAGATATTGAATCATAGAAGAAAGAAAATATGGCTAAAAAAGGTATAAAATATTCTACCAAGATGAGAGATGTTAAGTATTAAGAAGAGAGGAAAATATGCTTTTAGAATAATAAAAATAATTTCAGTGTGTTATTTAACCCACAAATACCCCCCTGCTATGCAAATTCCAGTGGAGCATTGAAAATAAGAAGTTTGAGCTGGAACTCAGATCGCACAACCTTTCTTGACATCTTTTCAGTGCAAAAGTTTTTCTTTAGTAAATGGCTCCACATTAAGAAGGCATATGTATCATGACTAAGTAGTGTTTCAGTAATCGAAGTAGAGTAAGCAGTAAGGAGATTTAATGGAATGAAATTAATCAATAGAAAATTTGGTCTGGTTACAAAAGAAAATTCCTTCTGGGAGATTAACTTACAACTTGCTCAATAGCACTAATTTTATCTTTTTGTCTCTCCAAATTAGCTGTAATAGACATGTTTCTTGAGGAACAAAGCAAACTGGTTAAACCACTAGCAAATCTATCCCGCTAAACTATGAGGAGTGTTGGAAAATTATCTGGATGCTCGAGATCTTTTCAGCATGCTGTATAAAATTGAAAAAAAACTTGCCTGAAATTGCACTGTAAACTTGGTTGTTTAACTGTGATATATATAATTGCAATGAACACTGAGCTTTAAGAACAGAAAAAACCAACAACACTGGCCTTTGTGTTGATCCATGAATTCTTTCTTTCTTCCAAAAGAAGCTGAAAAGCGTTCTGTAAAATTGAGTGAAAGAATACAAAACTTTTTATGAAAGAAAAGGCATAAATATACAAAGAACAAAATAAAAGGATACCTGAGAAAAAGTATTAGTCTAAACTATTCAGCTTTCGTCACATAATTATGTATTTCAATATAGTATCTAATTTATATGCTGCTGTATGCAATCTTGATGTCAAAACAGAAAAAATAAGCTTACAAACATTCATACAATTGCTTTCCAGTAGGGAAAATGCAATTGCACATGTTTCTTCAGCCTCTGGCTATAAGGAACAGCAGCAGTGATTTGATTTTAAATTCCCCCAACCCAGCCTAAGAAGCATTTCCGTTTTTATAGTGATGTGTGCCCACATGTTGTCTAAAATTCAGCTCAAAGAAAAACTCAGGATGTTATTGTGAGAAAGATGTGGAGGTTCTGACCACTGAAAACAGGAGATATAATATCTTAAAACAAAATTTCATAAGGAAAGAGAAATTATAAATGAATTGAAAGTCTAACGTTCTTGGGTAAAATGCAATATGCTTCATAACTGCAACCGAAATGTCCATGCTGCACTCTACCTGCTCTGATAAATCACAGACTCAGCTTGTGCCTTTCCAATAGCTGGACAAAGCATTAAAACTGGAGGGGTCTGGGATAATTTTGAAAGTACTAGTTTCTTTTATTTTTTGAAGTACCAAATTTTTAATCAATTTTGTTGCCCACAGAGGAAGCAAAGATTCAGTTTGGGGTTTTTTCTGTTCTTTTTATGGACAATGAATTATTCTTATCTGCTGTAAATAACATGTATTACTATTTCAGGCATTTTGCAAGATTGTCCTTTCGCTAGGGGATTAAAGGAGTGTGTTGATTTTGCTTAGTGGCGGCGGCTACAGTGGCAGCTTCTGCAAGAAGCTCCTAGAAGTTTCCCCTTTGTTCGGTGGACTCTGCTGGGTCTAGGGTAGACCCACTGCTGGCCAGGGCCAAGCCAATTGGTGATGGAATGTGCAGTGATAATGCCTCTGTGATAACATATTTAAGAAGGGGAAAAATAAAAAAAAAAAAAAAAAAACCAAAGAAGAAGATGTGAAGAAGCAGAAGTAGGGAGCAGAGAGGGGGAGGCTCGAGCCTTGTGGGCCTTGTGGGCCTCGTGGGCCTCACCCTCTGGTCTTCTGCTGGGCAGCCATCTGGATCCAACTTGGCCCGGCCCAGCTGCAAGGAATGAGCGAGCAACTGTGTAGCTTGGTCTCAAGCGGGGCTAAACTACGACAAGGAGGCAGAAGTTTTCTTAAGGGAAGAAGCTGAGGCTGAGGGTAAAGTCTTGTAGTGAAATGTCTGGACTGATTTTTTAACAAGACATGGTGGTGTTGGCATGCAAATGTGTATAGACATACACAGGCCTATTGATAGGGACTAAGGGTAAGAAGTTTCAGGAGCAGACATGCAGGACAAATTAAGTGATACTGTACTGCAAGAACACTGTTTCTCCATAGGTCATAGACAGCACAGAGGGTCCTATAGCTGATAAAAGAGACAGAGAGAACAGTACCTTGGGTCTAAATTACAACAGAGCCTTGCCATGTGTTTCAGCTGTAACACAAAACTCTGGGATATTTTAGAGAGACACAGACACAGCTTTCTACAAATGGCTCATTAGGACAGGGATTTTTGTCCTTTCTGTCCCAGAACATCAAATGAAGGAATTAGTTAGCAGAAAGCCTTTAAGGTGGATGACTATTTCTCCAGGAGAAACTCTGGGGAAAGTTAGCACCCTATTGCCAGCGTTTAAGGGAGTCTTTGTTGTGCGTACTTCAGGTGAAGGCTTTAACTCTTATGAAGTGTGAGAGTTTATGCTAATTAATTTGAAGAAAAGGTCAAGTCCATGCTAATAATAGAATTGAACTGATGCCTCCATGTAAAGGTCGTTGGAAACAAATACGATTATACACAGTTTTAATGTAGGGACTATCAGCTTCATTACGGCTTTGCCTTTCTTCAGCAGTGTTCGTCTAAGAGCTGTATTTTGCAGAGCTGCAAGAGCCTGAGAGAAGTTTTGCAAATTGAAAAAGCGAATAACTGAGGAACATCTCTGCTGGGAAATCATATCGGAAGATTGTTTTATATAATCCTGCCATTGCCACAATATTTATTCCATTACACTTGTAAAAATCCCTGTCTTTAAAACATGCAATCTGCCATGTCCTCTGCAGGTATTCTCCAGGGTCAGTACATTTGGGAACCTGCAGCATTCTAAACTGTCTAAATTTTGACTAGACAAATACAAGCTTTCTTGTCATGGAAAACTGGAGGGAAAGGGATGGGGGATGACTACTGTTGTATGAAAAAGCAATTTCCTTTGCCAGTAATCTTTTGAATTCCCATTCCTAATATTTGTGATGCTTGTGTTTGAATAAGGTCTTTATCTTTCTCAGTACAGCTGGAATTATTTATTTTCTTATAAAAATGTCTATTTCTCCAACAGTATCTATAATTTAGCCTAATTTCCTTTGCTGGGTTAATTTTGTTAAAAACCCGGGAAACCAGATGCTCTTTCAAGTGTAGAAAGGCAGAAGAAAATATTTCAAAGAAACAGCTGGTCCCTTTGACAGAGTAGTAAAATGTTTGTCAACTTTCGACTCTGAGTAAATGGACCTCAGGAGAAGATCCCACACAGTAAGTCCAATGGCTTCTCCTGGCTTGGGCAGGATGCAAATAATCATTGCTAGTGTCAAGGTCATGCAGATAAATGGGAATTTTCATTTTCTGAAGGACTGTCAGACTTCAGAGAGGCAAGCAGGACTAGGATAACCAGGCACTGCTAATTTGTTCATGCCATTCTGTGTAGTCGGGCCTCCCTCTATGTCTGGCTGTAGAGGCACTGCACCATGGGTGGTTTCTCTCTCACCTTTCTTCTGCCCAACAGCTCACTGGCAGCATTGAACAAATGGTCTCCATGGCCTGAAACCCATGTCTGTGCCAGGCACTCTTCTAGGACAACTGCTCCTGACCAGGCACATCTCCACTTTACCTTCAGTGACTCCCTAAAAAAATCCTGGTCCTTTCTTTTCTGTAGAATTATGGGAAAGAGACTGTCAGAATATCTCCCCTAGCCTTCACCTCCATGCCCTAGAAAAACAGAGGATGGGAAGACAAACAGCTTTATTGCTGCTTCTCTTTTAAGAGAGTATGAAAATCCTGGGGAGAAGAGTGAAATGTGTACAGGGAACAGGGAGAGTAAAGCTGGGAGAACTCAATTGTTTGATAATCTTAAAACAGCCGCAAGGATGGAGAGGAGAGAATATAGGAAAAGACAGAGGGGGAGAAAACAACGGAGTCTGCAAAGATGGCAACATATATAAGACAGAGATTAAAAAAAAAAAAAGGAAAAAAGAAGTATACTAAAAAAAAAAAATTAATTAACCTGACTAAAAAAAAAAAAAAAAAAACAACAAAAAAACCCCAACCCATTGAAAGACGGAATAAAGGATTTACTTTTAATATACTATAGAAAGAAAGCAAAGCTGAGCAGGGCAGGAAAAACACTTCAATACAGAAGACTGCATACCATAAAAAATAAAAATAAAAATGAAGAGCTCTGCATCTGCCATGTCATGTGAGCAATAGATAAGCACTCCATGCACTTCCAGGTATTTCAGTGCTGGTATTTGACTCATTCACTGTGCAAATTTTACTTGGAAGATACCACTGTGTCAACATTGATAGAGAAACCCCAACCCTTCCCTACAGAGAGCAAGTCAGGTGGTATGCCCAAACCTATCTGAGGTCTGTCTTCTTCCTCTAAAGTGAGAGGATGCTGTACTCTAGTGACTCTGAGCTGAATTCAGTCTGGGAATAACTAGTAGTCTCCCAGGTGTTTGCACTCGTGTATTTACTGCTGGCAATCCTCTGGCTTCAGAAAACGCGATTGAACAAAACAAGCAAATTCTAAGGACCTTCCAGTTTTTTAATTGTATTTCCCAAACTTAGAATCTGATTGTTATTCAAATTAAGAGCATACTGCTCTCTGAAGACATGAAATTAAATTGCTAGGGCAATGCAACTAGTATTAATAAAAGTCAAAAAACAAGTCTATATAATGTAAAATCAAAAGTTCATATGGATACAGACCAGTTGCACATTTAGTTTCCTACAAATAGCAGCAGTAGTCTGGTTAGTGTGATGGATAGTTGATCACTAATTTTTATTTGTTCTGTAACTAAGCTCCAATTCTCGGTTTGATAATTATGCATTGGATGTTCCTGAAAAAATCGCATATACTTTCACACTATAACAAAAATAATAAACTCTGATATTGCGTGCTCTCACCAAATGACAAAAGTAGCATGATCTAGAATATGCGTCAGAACTTACAAAATAAAATTGAGATGCTTGATTGAGCTTAATTTTAACTTCTGGCACATAAAATAAACCTGAGATTAATCATATAACTTTTAGTCATAGGTATCTACTTTACATTGACGTTGAAAAATTTAATAGTATAGTTTACCAATAACTTATTACTTATTTTCCATTAAGTTTTGATACCGTGAATGTTATTCTAGGGCTGCAGTTGGTTTATTCCTCCTCTTTGTTTAGATTTGTAAATACTCACTGATGGAGTTCAACTGGAATGTTGGAAACAGGTGTAGGATAGTGTTCCCACTAATAGGAGCAGATACTTGGGGGAAAACTTAAAACAAGAGCTGAAAACAAGCAGAAGAAATAGTTAATTGGCAACTAAATCCTAAATTCAGACAAAAATACTCTCATATTCCTCTATAAAAGAGTTCTTTCCTTTGAAGACAATAAATTCTGAACAAATAAGGGTTTATGGCTCAGTGAAAAACCTGATGATTCTACTGCAGTGAATCTAGATAATGAGTGTGAGGGTGAGGTCCAGGATATAAGTACACTGCAACCCTCCACCTAAGTGACAGAAAGACTCCAATTCACTGGCTTAAAGATGTAAAGAAGAAAGTGATGGATCTAGGCTTGTGTCCAGTACCTCCTTAATACCCAAAGTGGAGTGGGAAAGTTGCATTTGTTGTCACTTGAGGAATGTCCTGCCTTTGTGGGAGGCTGTTGACCGTAAGGAAGCCCTACTCCATGCAGTGACAGATGAAGAAAGAGGTAGAAGCCAGCAAAAGGTTAGCCCCTGACTTTGAAAAGACAGTGACATGTGAAGGAAAGAGATCAGGTAGTTCTTCTTTCAATGTTTCCCATACAGAAACAAAAGAGAGTAAGTAATTCTTCAGGTGCTTAAGTCTTGTCTAATTGTGCATGAGCTCCTTAATTCCAAAATAGATAGAGTCAGAGTGTTTACTAGGCTGCTCTGAAGTCCACTTCCACAATATTTTTTTCTTGTCTCTTAAAAGGTCTGTTCCCTGGGCTAGTCCAGTAGTACATCATTCTTGACACCAGGACTAGATCCAAGAGGGATGCCACATATGTAGGACTGAGTTGCCAAAGCTACACAACTGGCAACTTTCTCTTGTTCCCACATCCTCAGACAGGCATTTTGTGACTCTAGAATTTCCTCAGCACCAGAAAGTCCTGCTGCCAGGCTTCCACAGAAGTGTCTCAGTCTGGGGACAGATGAAATTGCCCAGGTCAGAGAGTAGCCAACACTTGCTTTTGTTGCTTTGACTTAGCAGGCAGTTTCAGGGCATGCCTGCAAACTTGGAATCCCCACAAAATCCAGGTCTTTAAAATACTCTTTTTTTTCCTACTTCCCAGGTGAGTCCTCTAACCACTACTTACACTATCTTTTCTAAGTTATCTTGCTCATGGCTGGAAGGAAAGGCTGCAGGCATCAATAATTAGGAGAGGGATCTAGAATGCAGGAAACACTGTCTGACACCTTACCTGAGGGATTAAATTTAAGATACACGCATACAAGATTTGCACTTTCTACCAGCTAGTATTTTCATTACAGCTGCTTGCAATATCTAAAAATACAGCAAGGCAATGCCTAACTTGGGATTGTGCATGTTCTTTTTTCTCTTCTGGCTGCATGTCACTTGTATTGTTCAACAGACAAAGCTGTTCTTCTGGGCCACTAATGATATGAGGAAATGTGAAACTATGAAGATAATGCATTTAAGCCCCTAATTGCTGACTGGGCAAAGATTTGGTGGACATAGTAGAGGAAGGCTGAATTTTAACTAGTCTTTCTTCCATGACAGCAGTAAATTCCTTTATAAACAGATCAAGTCTTGGAAGTTACGTTCAACCATTGTGCTATTCTGCTCTCTGGAGAGGAGCTCAACGGTGGTTCCTCTACAGCAGCTCAACGCCAGAGAGAGCTCCTTGTGCAATTAACTGTTAACTAACAT
Organism: Tetrax tetrax; assembly: GCA_009806455.1. Classification (NCBI taxonomy): domain Eukaryota; kingdom Metazoa; phylum Chordata; class Aves; order Otidiformes; family Otididae; genus Tetrax; species Tetrax tetrax. The sequence continues at coordinate 268,558 of WHYT01017172.1, read as the reverse complement.
CCAGTGGTGCTAAACACAAGAATTAATATCAAAATAAATCACTATCAATCAATCTTACTTTGAGACAGCCATGAAGACATATGACACAAGTCGTGGAGTCCAAATACATACTACTCCAGAAAAATCTTGTTCTGTCATGCTTACTGTCATAAAAAGCAATTACTTTCTTTTAATGTAAGTGGAAATTTCCTGCTTTTCAATGATTATATTAAAATTCTGAAACAACATCTAGTAAGTTTATTTCAGAGAAGGGGGTTAATTTTTTATTCTTCTGTCTTAGCTAATGCAAGCTTTGGGTAAGAAAAGCAACATTATTGAGAACTTTTTACTTTCTTCAAACTTACATAATAACCATCAGGTTTACCATTCTGGAAACTAAGACAGACAAGGATAAATGCTGTCAGATCTGCAAAGCTTATATGGGGAAGGGCTATGGAGACTCGGCAGCTCTGCTCACCAGGACAGAGTACTCACCTGTCAGGAGCTGCGCTTGCACAAACACATTTGTGTAACAGACAGAAAAGAGGCTCCCAGCAGGCGCCTGTCCTGTTATTCACCTCCTGCCGATGGGATTCACACTTTGAGACCAGAACAGTAATTGAAAACGATGGAGTGCAGACTGATGGCAGACTGATGGCAGACTGATGGAAGTTCAGCCAGGGGGAAAAAAAAGAAAAAAAAAGAAAAAAAGAAAAAGTTTATTTCTTGTGCCATTCAAAAGAGTTACTGAACCACTAGCACATTTTTCACACCAACTTTGTCCATATTAGGTTTTGACCTTATGTTTTCTTTTAAGTAATATCAAGTAGATCATAGTCCTTCTGAGGTTTCACTGGACTTTTAACGAAATTTATGTCTGTACATTGCCTTGAAAGAAGGAACAAAAGACAGATTACATGCAGGTGTGTAAACACTCAGCTATCACATTGAGTCTGAGATACTTCTTCTCAACCACATACCTATTTTGTACAAAGTGGAACAGAGTTGGACATTATTGAAGACCACTTTTGACACAGTCTGAACTTCAGAGGTGATGATTGTCCACCCATCCTACCATATCTCAATCACAGATATCAGTTTAAGAAACTGAAGACATAGCAGTTCATGACTTGTGACCACATCAGAATTACCCACGTGGCTCTGGGCATTTAGAAGAAGGAAAATGTTAGGGGTTAGTCCCCTCAGACTCTGTACGACCCCAAAGATCTGCATCTCAATAAAGAGGCAGTTATGGCCTATATGGATTTCGCCAATTTTAATGTTTGTATCAGTGTTCAAAATTGAGTTGTAATACAATGTTCACCAGAGGAAACAGTTTCATGTGGAGGCATGCATACAGGGTTACAAAAAAAAATCACTCAGAATACTTTTATCCACTGTTGATGCAAACAGCTATTAATTAGCAAGCCCAGGACAGAAGATGACATCCGGTTTAGCAAAGAGATATTTGTATCTCCAGAAAGAGCAAAAATATTTATTCTGCTTTGGAGGAAATTCTAGATTATCACCAGGTAAGGAGGAAATAAAATTTGCGCCTAGAATCTATCCAGAACCAACAAAGGGCTTCAAGGGGGACATTAGCTAATAAGCTTGACTAGTATGGAGTCATGCACTAGTAGTATGCACTAATGAGTGCAATTTGAAACACGAAGCATGTGAAAGAAAAGAGCCTCTGACAGCCATTTCACCAGAGAGAACATACAGCAGGTCAGCTGGATAAGAAAGATAGAGAAAGACACCTCTCTGAATTAGTCTTAATGTAAGTACATCCAGGAAGATTTTTCTTTCATTTCTTCACCTGTGTCTGTTTTAAAAATTCATTACTCCTGTGTGTTTTAAGTGGTGTAAAATGAAAAAAAAAATAATATTGAACTTTGCTTGAGCAAGAAGTGATTTTGAGGTAGCCAGATAATGGCAAGGCACTTTGTCACTAAGAATATTGCTGGTGGTGCAGATCTATACAGCTGGTTCCAGGATTGTCCTAGCTTCCTGTCATCTGTTATTTAAGGTACCCAAAGGGTAGCAGAGGAGCATCCATGAAAGCTGGCTAAGCCAAATGGAGAGTTAATTTGGTTGGAGAGGGAAAACGACTTTCCATTGCCTGGAATGACTCAGTCTATGAAGGAGGCAGCATATTTGAACTGCAGAGCAAATAGTCTGCACAAAAACACTAAGCAAGGCCAAGGCACAACCTGGGTCCAAGTCAGGACTACAAACAAAGTCTGGGCACTGTCCAGGAGGTGCCAAAGGCTGGGCTGTCATACCATGCCAGTTGGCCAGAAGGCTAGAAAATGGTGCCTGTCGTGTTTAGGGGTATTGATGTAGTCCGATGCAGCAGGTTTAAACTCTTGCAGCAAATCAGCAGGATGAGCTTTTCATGCTAGAGATGAGTTGTTTCTGTCTCTTTGAGAATTTCAAAATAGCTACTCTGAGTAGAAACAAATGAGCAACATCCTGAAATGCAAGAGAGATCAATTGTTTTCTATTCTTCTGCCAGCTTTAACTAATGGATTCCTGACAACACACTCTGGCCATGTAAGTATAGTAAAATATTTTAAAACTACTTACAGCATCACAATTTTAACCAGCAGCTCAGACTCATTTTGGGTTTTGTCTCAACAGGATTATAAAAACTGTTTTTTAAAAAAATATCACTGTCTTAAGCTTGAATTGCTTTCACAAATCCCAAACGGAGGTGATTCTCCCCCTCTACTCTGCCCTGGTGAGACCCCACCTGGAGTACTGCATCCAGTTCTGGAGTCCCCAACATAAGAAGGACATGGACAAGTGGAGAGGGTCCAGAGGAGAGCCACAAAGATGATCAGAGGGCTGGAGCACCTCTCCTATGAAGACAGGCTGAGAGAGTTGGGGCTGTTCAGCCTGGAGAAAAGGAGGCTCCGGGGAGACCTGATAGCGGTCTTCCAGTACCTCAAGGGGGCCTACAGGAAGGATGGGGACAGGCTGTTCAGTAGGGCCTGTTGTGATAGGACAAGGGGTAATGGGTTTAAATTAGAAGGAGGGAGGTTTAGATTAGATATTAGAAAAAAATTTTTTACAATGCGAGTTGTAGAGCACTGGAACAGGTTGCCCAGAGAGGTGGTGGATGCCCCATCCCTGGAAACATTCAAGGCCAGGCTGGATGAGGCTCTGAGCAACCTGATCTAGTCAGGGAGGTCCCTGCTTCTTGCAGGGGGGGTTGGACTAGATGACCTTTGAAGGTCCCTTCCAACCCTAACCATTCTATGATTCTATGATTCTATGATTCTATGAATTATTGTAGACAACAAGTAATCACCTGCCTGGTCTTTTTTCAAACTACAGTCCACATGGGTCTCGTTGTCTCTGTACACTGGAGAGATAAAAGCTTCCCTTGAACTTTCACAGCATACAGTTTTGCCTCAGACAAACCAGAACCCTTTGCCTTTTTTTGTGTACTTGTTTAAGTATGTCTTCTGCGATGTCAGTGTACAGCTGCCAAATTGGTAGCGTCAGGTGAACTACTGAGTTAGTATGGACTTGGATCATAAATTCATAGAATCATAGAATGTTTTGGGTAGGAAGGGACCTTAAGGATCATCTAGTTCCCATCCCCTTGCGAGAAGCAGGGACACCTTCCACTAGACCAGGAGGCTCAAAGCCACATCCAGCTTAGCCTTGAACACTTCCAGGGATGGGGCATCCATAACCTCTCTGGGCAACCTGTTCCAGTGCCTTACAACCCTCATGGTGAAGAATTTCTTCCTTATATCTAATCTAAATCTACTCTCTTTCAGTTTAAAGCCATTACTGATTGTCCTATCACTACATGCCCTTGTCAAAAACTTTCTTGTACACCTCCTTTAGGTAGTGGAAGGCTGCAATAAGGTCTCCCCAGAGCCTTCTCTTTTCCAAGCTGAACAAGCCCAACTCTCTCAGCCTGTTTTCATAGAAGAGGTGCTCCAGCCCTCTGATCATCTTCATGGCCTTCCTCTGGACCCGCTCCAACAGGTCCATGTCCTTCTTATGTTGGGGGCTTCAGAGCTGGATGCAGTACTCCAGGTGGAGTCTCATGAGAGTGGAGTAGAGAGGGAGAATAACCTCCTTTGACCTGCTGGCCACGCTCCTCTTGACGCAGCCCAGGATGCAATTGGCTTTCTGAGTTGCAAGCACACCTTGCCAACTCATATTGAGCTTCTTATCCACCAACACTCTCAAGTCCTCCTCCCCTGGGCTGCTCATTGTTCTCCACCCAGCCTGTATTTGTGCCTGGGATTCCCATTGTCCATGTTGCTGACAGATGTTAAACAGTGCCAGTCCCAATAGCAATACTCGAAGAACGCCACTCATCACTTGTCTTGTCTCGGACATTTACCTGTCAACTGCAACTCTTTGAGTGCAATTATCCACACAATTCCTTATCCACCAAGTGGTCTGTCCATCAAATCCATGTCAAATCTATGTCTCTCCAGTTTAGAGAGAAGGATGTCATGCAGGTCAGTGTCAAATGCTTTGCACAAGCAGAGGTAAGTGACCTCAGTTGCTATTCCCTCAGCCACCAAAGCTATAACCCCATCACAGGAGTCATGCTCCTCCTGTGCAGATGGGATGAGAGTTCCCCAGGTGTCACATGCCAGGAGAGGCTCCTTCACACTCATCAGGGTATAAGGAATACTAAAACTGTCCTCCAAATCGTAACAGATTATTTTCATGCACGTAAAGATTACTGATATCTGAATGTCATTGTGCTGATTTGCATGTCCTGTGGATCCACACAACAATTCTTTGGATTAAACAAAATCTCATGGTTTAGGTTAGTTCTTTCTATTTAAAAGGGTAATGGAAGATGAGGTTATGATGGATTATCACAGCTCTTTCATAGCCACTACAGCACAAATATGGGGATTTTTTTCCCTTTTATTGAAATAGTGTTTTGCTGAGTCCAACGACAAGCTTATTTTAAATTTGCCAGTATCTGTAACAACCATAATTTGTGTTTGGTGCACATGGATGGTGGTCACAATTGTTTTAAAGCAGTGGTGCAGAAGCATTCTCTATTACTTGCTGTCAAGAAAATCTATATTACCACTTTCCTGGAACACTCTCATTCTCATGTGTCATCTCTAAGTAGTAAAAATGGGCATTGGCTGCAGCCCACAGAGAGTTAATGTAAAAGTAAGCTAAAGCTTCTGCAACTTTCGAAATCTTCTTGCTCTTCCTATTATAATGTCTCTTCCCTTTTAAAAAAAGCTCTGATGTCAGCTTTTAGTTCAGCAGATGAGAACTGAACTACTGATTTTTTTCAAGAGAGGTGAACACTAATTTTGATTTTGTAAGGGGCAGCTCTTTGGCTAGTTTAAAAAATGCTGTGCAAGTAGCAGAGAATCTTCATCTATAGTCTCAAAAATCTATCAGGCACTTTCTTGTGTGATTACCAGGAACCTTCTCTGGCTGTTTCTAGTATTGCCTGAATAAGAGTAATACTAAAGAGAAAACAGAGCTGAAAATTATAGGAAGTCAGGAAGGGAGTCAACTGAAACAGAAATGCTAATATGTCAGCTCATTTTTCTTAATGTGAAATAAAGATTGGCTTTACTTAGAGCTAGTAATGGCTCTCATTTATATGTTGGAGCAGTGAAAGAGATCTAAAAAGGTGCTGTACTCAAACAGCATATGAACGCAAAGGTAGGACGGCTCAGCATCTCCTGTTTGTCCGACAAGAAGAGATGCCATTGCCTAACATAAATAATGTGTTTACTGCTGACAAAGCATTAAGACTGGCACTGGCTGGGAGGACACTGCAAAAGCAATATTATATTATTTAAACGAAGCTAAGTTAACCAAAACTTTACACGACACAGGAAGCAGCTTTATAAGTAATTTTTTAGGCTAGAAGTTTGCTAAGCCCCAATTATGGGGAGCTCATGAGCTCTCCAAAATCATAATTTTGTGAAACAACATATGTATACATATGTATGGTGCCCATACTGGCTTAAGAATTTTCTCTTTCTGTCCCTGGCCACTAATTCTTGTTTTTTCACCAGAGTATTTCTTGGGTTTTAGGCAATTACATTTTTTAGCCGGTAAAATTATCTCGTTCAGCCCAATCCTAAAAGCAATGGTGTTTGGTGAGGATATCGTGCTGCTATGGAGCGGCAAGTGTGAGCAGACTGGCTGGGTGAAGAGATGGGCACAAGTGCTTAAACTGACATTGCTGCCAAAGCTACCTTAACAGGAAAATATGTCTGAATTTGGGAAATTAAGATGAGATTTCACTTCAATTAAATTATCATATCTTTTGTTAGCAAGCCGAAGGACAGGACTTGTCAATGACTGTATTTCAGCTCTGGGGAACTGTTTAAAATGCCCTGACAGATAGTTAGAGAGTCTGCTATCTGCAAATCACCTAGAAGCAAAACTGTAATCAGTTGTTTTTAAATATAGTAACATATTTGTGATGGTTTTGCCTGTTCCCTTGCAGTTTGACAAGTGTTAACAGTGATTTCAGGAAACCCAGCAGAAGGGAAACACATGAGTTTCCGGGGAACGGTGATCCAGAGCAGAGCAAAGATTCTGCCTTGTGTGCCCAGGATCCCAGTATGGGCCACTGTTCCCTCAAATCGTACAAGTCCCTCTGCAAGGCTGCTCTTCCTGTGCAGACGGGATGGGAGTTCCCCGGGTGGCACATGCCAGGAAAGGCTCCTTCACACTCATCAAGCTATGGGGAATGCCAAAACTGTCCTCAAAATAATAACAGATGGTTTTCATGCAAGTAAAGATTACTGATATCTGAATGTCATTGTACTGATCTGCATATCCCATCCTGCCACTCTAAATGCATCTAATAAGGAATTCTCTCCTTACCCGCAGACAGATGAAGTACATCCTGTGTCTGTAGCGCATACATTTTTTATTTGTTGTCAGTTCTACCATTAATTCTGTGGTAAAGTATCAATTAGCTTAAAATATTTAATAACTTAGTCTTTTACAGCTGGCCAATTCAGCAATGAAAGGGATGGTAGAAAAAAAAAACTGGGTTTGTATGCTAGCAACAATTTCTCTGCACAACAGATGTTTCTGTGGAAGCAGGCACATGATCACTGGCTTATGTTATGCTCAAAGCAACAGTCTCTTCCAAAAATATGTGCACTTAGCATACAGGCACTCCGTTCACTTGGCTTTATTGAAACCCCTACTAGAGTGTGAATAGAGCTAATGTCTTGCCCCCAACCTTCTGAGATATAAGGGGAAGGAACAAATTCAGAAGCAGTGACAGAGCCCCTGCTGAAAGTAGTGACACTGCTGACAAAGGAATTTGCTGTTCTTAATGTTTACTGTAAGGAAAACTGAGCAGTGTCCAGTCGAAGACAATGGAAGAGCAGTGTGCAATGCAAAGAAAAAAATAAGATTCTAACATTTTTTCTTTCTAAATGTTTGAAACATGAAGGAGGCACAAGACAAAACAAAGGATTAAATCCAAGTTAAAATCTAAACAGACCCAGTATGACCTTAGATGTTTATGTCAAACGTGAATAGTGTCCTTCTAATCCTTGAAGTGCCTAAAGCCTTGAGTATACTCTTTTCCTTTATCTATTCTCCAGAGTTCTGCTTTTTGGACCTTCCACTCCGAGCATTTACTCCATGCCTGTAACTGCCAGCGGTAGGGACACAAGATGGCTTTCTGTCTCAGTTGGGTCAAGCCCTCGCAATACGTATGGGACCACTTCTTTTGAAAACTTGGGTGTTTCAGGAGTTTTTTGGACTCACCTAGGAAATGAGAGGTCTGAGTTAAATGATCTCTGCAACTTGAGGGAATTAAAGTCTCGTATCCAGATGTAACCTAACCAACAGTTCTGCAGAGATGAGATACCTCTGCTCCTTGCTCTTTTTCTATCCAGTGACTGATTGAGGCTCAAGTCTGAAAGAAAGCTATACAGCTAGTTCATTATCAGGGATAAGCAGTACTTCCCCCAATTCCAGCTTCAATTTAAAAGGCAACTGTGAACCTTGCTTAGCTCTGTCAAAGACAGATACGTCGGGCACTTTCCCTGAACATGGGAAGACTCTGAACTCTTGATCCCAAGTACGTGGAGGTACCAGCCAGATGCTCAAGCTCAGGCTTTTGCACATATAGCTCCCATCCTGAAGGTGATTTCATTGCCAGGGTGTTTCCACAGCTGAGAGCTGAGTCAGAGAGGAACAGTCAATCCCACATTTCAGTGTGAAGAGCTAAGAACGAGTTTCAAGCTAACTCTCAGAACAAGTACCAGTGTTTCACAGACGATTTAGGGAGTGACACCCAAGTTTCAAGGTTGTTGCATTCCTACTAAGAGCAGAGAGGGGACACTGTGTGAATATGTGGTGGAAATATAAATACAAACACTACAATGCAATCTCACAGTAAGGCTGCTGCCTCCAAAATATGACAGAGGACACAGTTGGATTTATCATCTTAAATGGGAGTTATCTTAATCTAACAGCACGCTAACTTGTCTGTCAGGCTTCCCTATCAAACCCAGCTTTTGTTCTGTAAGCCCAGACTGCAGGCAGGGCCAGCATGTGACAGCATTGTTCTGTATTCATCCCTCTTTATACTTGTTTTGATTTTACCCATTTCTGTCATATTCCCTTAATTCAGTGCCTTTTTTTCAAGCTCAAGAATCCTAAACCTACCTAATCTTTTCTCATATGGGGATGATTTCACACATCTCTCCTTCACATACCTGTCCTTCTCTGCAGATTTTCTAGTTCTAAAATTTCCTTTAAAAGAAAGATGACAGAAGCATGCAATATTCAAACAGTGACAGGCGTTATGGATTTGTACTTTGGCAGCTGTAATGATACTTTTTTGTTTTGTTCTCCAATCTGATTCTATAATTGCATTTGTCTTTTGACTGCCATTGAGTAACAAGCTCATCCATACACTTTTCACAATACTGTCCACAGTGGTGACTTACTGAGTGGTAATCATTTCCTTTGAGCTCACTGCTGTGTTGGTATAGCAGGGATTATTTTTGCCATTGTCACCACTTCATGTTTATCAACACGGAATTGCATCAGATCTTCGGTCATTCCAGCAGTATGTGCCGAGAGAGGTTCCTGCAGCCCTTTTGATAACTCTGGTTTTGACTGTTCTTGTTCTATAAGATCAGAAAGTATCCCTGTCCACTCCCTTTCCAGAGCACTAATGAATGTGCTGAACAGCAAAGTCATCCTACCTCCATTATAAAATGCCTTATTATTCCTGTCTTTTCTACTCTATCTTTTCATCAATGTTAATCCATGCATGGAACTTTCTTCTTATACTATGACAGCTTATCTTCTGTTCTTTTGTAACAAGCCTATACAAACTCTTTCAGAAATTCAATCAAACAGTTCACTGTTATCAGCTTGTTCACTGACTCTTTTAAAGAGCAATACAGACATGCAAGGCATGACTATCTGCTGCAAGAAAATGTTCTTTTCCCTGTTGTATCATTTTCACCCATATGTCTCCTAATTCTTTTCTTTAACATAGTTTGCTTCAGTTTGTTTGATATAGAAGTCAAGTCTATTGTTGTTTCCTAGATCTCACCACAGTTTGTTTTTTTTTTAACGGAGGTAATATTTGCCAATTGACATTTCTCTGATACCTTGGATGACTTAAGCTATTAGCAAGTCACAGTTAATTGGCAGTTGCATACACAGGACACCTCAGAACTCTTGGGTGAACACCCTCAGACTCATAAATGAGTTCGTATTATTTTCAAAGACCATTGATAGTTTAACTATTTATGTAACAATATGAGAATTCTTAATACTAATTAGGAGTGTTATCAACTCTGAACAAGGAATAAACAAGAGATTTTATTTGATGGAGTAACAGCTGCTGCTAAAGCTATTTTGCAGAGTGACTGCATGTATCAGGAATACTAAAGAACTGTCAAGAAATCAAGTGGTATTTTGTGGCAGTATAATAGTGAATGATACAGGTGAGGCACATGTTTTGAACACCAAAGGAGAGAAAATGCATTGGTTTCCTAAAGTACTAGCAGCACTTAAAGTTGTATAAGAGATTAACTTCTGAGGAGTTATTTTTAGAATTGAATAAGAATGTGCTTAGAGAAGCTTGATATCCTGTTTGGTTATCTAGTACTAAATCAAGTTTCACGCATCTCTCTCTCATTAGCCTTTGATATGACAAGTGTCTGCAAGACTTCCCAGGTTGCTCAAACCAACAAGTATTTTACCTACTTAAAATATATCATGCAGACATAGGCTGAACTGCCATGGTTCTGATGCTCTCCAGTGTCTGAGCATAAATTTAGCCTAGAGCTTTATCAAAATAATGATAAATAGTTGCTATGGTTGTCCTGCAGCTTTCACTGGAAGATACATCAAAGCAACCCTCCAGATTTGGTTTTGCCTGAGCAGAAGACTCACCAGAATCACAGGAGTATGATCACAAATAAAGGAAACAAGGCTACAGCTCAGCAGAAATCTGTGTAAGAAGGGGAAAGGATACAAATGCCTCAGTTTCTTCTGGACCTTTACAAAAATATGCACAATACATTTTCCTCTTTAATTTATGCTGTCTTATTAGACAAATTTTGTTATTTTGTGTGTCCCAATAAAATATGACGTGTTTTTATGTCATTGTATCTTATATATCGCAGTGGAAGAGAGGAACTTTTACCTCTGAAAACCAAAAAAACTGCAAATCTCATTTTTACCTTTTCCCCCTTTTGTCAGTGATAAAGGGACTGTCGGTATGTGTATGTGTGCTAGAAATTCATTTAAAAATGAATTGGTTTGTGAGCCTGAAACAGTAATACAAATAAATCTGAAAGAGCTACAGATGTGGAGGCAGGTTATTAGACTGACTCATGGAAGCACTCTGCTCTGACAGCCATGCAAAGTCTCCAGAGTTCATTTTTCTTTGCTCATAACAGTGACTCTACATTGACTAAATGCTTTTGCTTGAGGTAAAATGCTTTTTTACAAATTCATAGTGCCCTAAATGAGGGAGAGTGGGATTTCCAAAAATCCCTCAGTGTTGGCCAGACCCTGCTCTGTGGAAGATGACCAGGTGCCCTTAAGGAGGCCAGTCAGGAGCACTGCTGAGCTTACCAGAATGGGGATATCAGTAATACACTTCTGGGGAGCCATCAGGGTGTAAGACAAATGGCTGGACATCTCTTCAGGAATTTTAGTCTAGTAGTTGCATTTGTTGTCCCTATTATGTTCTGATTTTTTTTCATGTAATGCCTAGTACTTGTACATGATGGACAGGATTCGAATAATGCTGTCCCCATTGTCTCACTTAATCAGAAGTGATATTCCAGGAGCTGCTTTAGAGCTGGCCATTTCTCAGCCTCATTAGATGCAGACCCACAGCCAGGTTGTGCAATGGAATCATGAGACTCTCCTGCTACAGAGAAGGAGGAGAAAAAAAAAGCTCCTGCAAATTAACATTCTCTGATCTCAATTATTGTGAAACGGAAGCGTTTCCATATCAGATGCTTCCAGCCAGAAGCAGAGTGCACATCTCAGCAGTATCACAGCTCAAGGTCACAGAAGGAAAAGAGTCTGCATATAAATACTCCAGAGCTTAGTCTTCCTTCTGACTCCTGAGTGTTTCCTGTCTCCCAGTCACAAATTTGTAGAAATTAAAACAGTCAGATTGTGTTGGTACAGTGGTATGTCAGAAGTAGAGGAAGAGTGACAGGGCAGGAAGGTCTTTATATATATATAGATCTTATATATAAGACAGTGTATGTCCTAGTTCAAATTCAAACTGATTGCCAGATTTTTACACTTTCCTGAAGTTCAATCTAACAGAGCACTTCGCTTGCAGCATGGGGCATGCTCCTAAGATCATCTGAACGTATTAGCTCCTGCCATTTGAGTCTTGAGGCTCTGTTTTCTCTTTCTCTCTGTCTCTAGTACACACTATAGTCCACTGAAGACTTGAAATGCTTTACTTTAACTAAAGCTGATGAAGTTGGTATAGAGTATCTGGGTGAAATTTAATTGCCTGTGAAATATAGGAGGTCAGCTTAGATGATCTAATGGTCCCTTCTGGCCTTAAACTATACAATATCTGTTAAACTACCCATTAAAATGTTGCTGTGTCTAGTAATCATGAAGATAACTAGAGCTTTTATAAATGCCCCCTAATTTAAAGGGTACCCTTTATAGTCTGCATACAAGCTCTAATTAGATATTTTAATAATGTTCCTAAATGTGGTAAGTGGTTTGTATAACCTAGAGTTTAACAGTTACTTGTTAATAAGATGTAGTGTACTTTGGCATCAGAGCTGCACTGAAAGCACAGTAATGTTTCTCTGTTATATTGTTCAAAGCTGTTACTAACAAAAAGATGGTTAGAAGATAAGTGTAAATCATGTGAGCTGGTCTTTTACCCAGCACATCTTTATGCATAGCAATATAGGTTGAGTCAAACAGTGAGCCACATCCACCCAGTGCAACAGCAAGACTACTGAGTGTGAAGGCAACATGTTGTCTCAAGGCTGAGCTACAGAAAAGCAAAGGCAGGGAACTTCAAGTGAGGGGATCCATTTGGGGTTTTTTGCATTAAAGTCCATCTTAACCATGTTAAACACCTGGCACGTAGAAAAATTGATCCTGTGCAGACAGACCACACTCGGGTGTCAGGCACCCTAGTTCAGTGGGTGCTCCCTGTGGCTTTGTGCTCAGCAGGGTAGCTCTCTAGCTCTCAGTGTAGCAGGGCTCAGATCCATACAGCTAAACTCTCTTACCTTCCAAAACTGAGATGCTTCATCTCTCAGAGCAGCATAACAATTTCAGCTGTCCCACACCAAATTTGCGCTGAGAACTATATTGAGAAACTAACAGTAGGGATGGTTGCACGGATCCATGTCCTCTGCTCTATTTAGGTTTAAAAATACATATTTTTTAAATTTGGATATAAATTACATTAATTTATGGATAGCTTGGCAAGTGCCCGGAGGAATAGGAGGAAGGAGGAAGAACGGCTTAAAACTAAAGTACTTGAAAGTTGTTGAGACAACACCAAGCACGTTGGCCTTTGTATCACAAATTTATGGTTTGCGCCTTTACAACCTTACATTCAAAGCTGGGGAACACAGATTCATTGGAAGGGAATTTTGTTCCACCCACACAAGCGTGACACCCAGCACTCTCCTACGGGCTCTGAAGAGGCCAGATCTTCTGGGGTTCTTGGCAGACTACGGTGAGTGGATGCGTAAGGTAGACGTGGTTTTTAACTACCGTGTGTTAAACCCACTTCTACAGGAAAGTTTGCTTCAGCTGCTAAATGAGTGTATCTTAAAGAGTCTTTTGATCAGTGTGAAGCTCTGGCCACAGATTCTTGCAGGGGAGAAAGGCTAATACCTAAATGCAGTCAATCTACAGGTTCACTTGCGTGCCAAGGAATGTGCAACTACAAATCAGAGCTCTTCTCTGAGAATCCAGTGCCTGCTCTGGGTAACGCTGATGTACTCGTGTCACAAACCGATAAAGGTCTGGTCGTGAGAGCTACGAATTTCTCGGTTACAGAATTAAGACACAACTGTGTCATACGCATATGTTGATTCTTTATTTCATTCACACACACAGGGTAAAAAGGGGGGGGGGAGAGGGTGCGGGGAGGAGAAAGAGAAAGAGAGGAGAGAGATGGGAAAAAGCAAATAGGGGAGGAAATACCACCACGGAGAGTCAGCGTACTGAAAGTCTGTTGTACAGAGTGGGTGGGGTGGGCGCGTCAGAAGGATGAAGATGTCACCACAGAGAATCGGCATCCCGAAGGTCCGTCTGAGTTGGGTAGAGGTCCACACACAGGTTCATGCAGCGACCCTTTTTTATAGTCCTTTGGATTAGCTCCTTCTTCTTGATGTTTTGGGGGCCTTCACCAGACTTTCCATTTCAGGAGGCCAGATGCTTCCTGTCTGTGGTTTAGCTTGTGATTGCTGCATTCTGCTGATCTGTCTCCATGGCGGTGGGTGTTAGGTCTCTGTAAATGCAAGGCCTGCTTGTCCTTTGTAAGCTGTGCGGTTATTTGAAGCATGCTATTACTTAATGTCAAGCAAGACAGTGTCCACAAAGTCATTTTGCACCCTCCAGAGCCGTCCTCCGTTGTGCCATCACTTGGCAATGCTGTGCATGCTTGGTATCGTCCAGGGCCTGAGCTCATGCACAGGGTCTGGCTCTATTCCGGGGGAGGTGTGCTAAAACAATATACCCCGTCTTGCAGTTCTTGGAGTTTTTAGGCGCGTGTTGCTGCTTCAGCTAAAAACCAGGATATTTGTCTAGACATTCTTTCACAGTTATTGAAATTTTTAGCATTGTGGTTTGTCGATGTTTTGCTACCATCATTTAGCGATGTTGAGACATTAATTAACCTTTTCAGTCTCTGACAACTCGTAACTGGTATCCTGGACTGAGGCACTTCTTGTCTTTTTCAGCGTCTGCCTTCTATGTGTCTTGTGGTACAGTAATGCAGTTCTTCCACTTGTGACACTGTTTGGTCAGGCAGCAATATTTGTTTAATGAGATGTTTTCCTCACTGAGGTAACCCTAAAAGTAAACTAAGTGGTATCAACAATCAAGAGCCAGGCATTTTGGCTCTCGACTGCCTGCCTTTTATATCATTAAAATAGTCCCTAATACCTACTGTTGTGCAATAACCAGAGTCAACTAGTTTATTCCTAATGGCTTACTGAACCTGTTTGTTCTGTTCACAAAATAACTGCAAAAGCATGCAATATATTCAGGTTAGAATTCATTGCATCTAACTCTAACCATCAAAAGTAGATTTTTAACTTCTATTAGTTGTCTGAGCAATCATAGAATCATAGAATAGTTTGGATTGGAAGGGACCTTTAAAGGTCATCTAGTCCAACCTCCCTGCAAGGATCAGGGACATCTTCAACCAGATCAGGCTGCTCAGACCCCCATCCAGCCTGGCCTTGAATCTTTACGACCAGCCTAGATGGTAATCCTAGACTGGCAGTTTCTTTTTCAAAGACCTAAAGTTAGGTGAGATTAATTATTTTCTCCCTTCCTTGAATTATTTATATGAGCTATTTCTAACCTTTGTAAGGTATCATATGATTATTTGCTATATAGGACTCTGTATGTGTGATAGGTCATCCTTCATCCCAAAGTACTATGTTTCCCATACTTTTGAGGAACTTTTGAGGAAACTGGAAAATTTTCCAGTGCAATTTTCACCTTCCAATCTTTTTTATTCAGGTTTACATTAGAAACTAAATTTAATTTTACTGTGCAAATGGTCCTTCTTTCTTATTTCAGAACTGGCTTCCTTCATAGCCATGGAATCAATGTGACTGAAGCCAGATTTATCAGGCGTTCAACAGATGTTGCAGTCACTTTTCTGTTGTCATGCTAACACTGGCTAAGAGGAGGCACCCTTGTGTACCAGCCTGTTTGCAAAAGTTATAGTTACATCTTGTCTCGTGCCTTCCCGCTGAAATAGCTGAGCGAGTGAAGCTATGTTTATGTCTTCAGCATAACATGGGACCCTCTGAAATCATATGGGAAAAGATGTCATGTGCAAATTAACCACACTGGGCTGCATGCTTGACAGATTTTTCTGCACACCAAGTCTTCTGGGATTGCAGATTTCATTACCCAGGTCTTCAGAGATGCCAGAGATCTTGATAACTTTAGTGCTAGTTCATGGGACCTGAGGTCAATGCTGCAGTAGATATAAATACAAAAATACGTCTTCTTGTTCATAATAGCTTTTCTTGTTACTATCAATTTCAGTATTTCCAACATCATTTCTTTGTGCTGCTCTAGTTATTTGTCTTCTTATTCCAGGACCTTAGAAAGGCTTGCAAATAACTACATTATAAATTTTAGTTCAAATATTTGTTTGTGTGAAAATCTGCGGTATTAACTAATAGAAGCAAGCTGTCATTATGCATATAAATATTCTAAGGTGTATTTCTGAAGTACATCTTTTTGTATCTCTAGTAATAACAGCACCAGCTCATTAAATGGAGAGAATGCTCTATTCATATACTCCTTAGTATTCATAACAAGATTTACAACCTATCACCATTAGAAGGCATCTTTTAAAATGATACAAACAAGCATTTTTAATATAATTTTTGTAATTAATTATTTACATGAAGAATGGTCCTTGAAAAAGAAAAAATCTTTGCCATTTAAAATGACTACATTGTAGTTGATTCACTGATGGTTTCCAGGGGTTAACTAAATTAATTGTTTTTCTTTAGCAATGTTTTTATTTATTTTATCCAGAACCTGAATCCAGTTTACATTATACATGAACATGCGGCTACTGTCTTGTGGGAAAATAAGTTTTTCCTATCACTGGAACTGAATATCTTTAAAAAGAAGAAACTTTTATATTCTACTCTAAAATCTGTAAGTAATAAAGTCTCCTATTAGTTAATCTTTACAATTCAATTTTAAGCTTTTCCATTAAAAACAGAGGCTTAAACTGAATAAAACTGAAGGAAAATTAAAAACTGCTGGGAATATGTGCACCCTGTACAAATTCAGTTGTACACTAAAATATAGTATAATATTTTAAAAGCCTGTATTCCTTTCTTAGGAACTGAGAATTTATTGTTTTCAAAGATACAATGGTAATATGTGGCTAGATAACATAAAAATAAACATCCTTTTTCTTTCTTCACTTAAAAAAAAATTATCTTAGCAGCTTAAATATACTTCTTTTTTACCCTGGAAATGGTTTATTGTAGAAATCCCTCAGACTATAACAAAAATCAACAACTGCTGAGTGCAAGCTAAGACACACACCATGAAATGTGTGTTCCTGCAACTGCTTGTATCTATACATAGTTTTGTGATGCTGTATTAGTGGTACTGCTAGGAAGCATAAGGATTTCTTGAAATTTAATAAACATAGAAATAGGTTTTAAAGTCATGAGGAAACAGTTGCCAACAATTTCTTATAGCAAGCATGCAGCTTGTTTTAAATTCCAGATGTGGTTTTACATTAATGCCTCTTCAGAAAGCAACCTTTCAAAATCAGCCTTGAAAATATAATTCTGGTTGTCATATCCCAAGGTAAATAAAAGGTTTGCTGGCTATATTGTCTTGGAGAGCAAGTTTTACTTGTTTGTGCAGGAAGAAGTCCCAGTCCTTACATTATTTACAGAATTCTTTCAAATGAAGATAACTCCTATAACAACTGTATGGTTGCAAGGATGTGGATAGAGCATGAAGAAAAGTGGGAGTAATGATTTCCAAATAAGGTAGCAGTGAATGAATGAATTAGCAAGGAAAGAAATAATAATAACATTATTGTTAAGTCAAGAAAATGCCAAGCAATAAAAAGAATGATAATACAATGCAAAATATCTACTTTTTTTCTTTTTAATCTCATATAGTATTGTAACATTTATCTGCAGCAACAAATCTCAAATAAGAAATACATGTATATGTAAGTATTAGAAACTAGATATTACTTTTCTTTTGAGAAATGCCTTAAATACTAAAGGGAGAAATGTCTATTACCTGGAAAAGTAAATGGTTTATCACGCACTAAAACCAAACAACATAAGAAAATAACGTGGAAAGGTGTTTCTTACTTTTGAGTTGGAAGGGAATAGACAGAATAGAATAGAATAGAATAGAATAGAATAGAATAGAATCATTAAGGTTGGAAAAGACTTCTCAGACCATCAAGTCCAACTATCAACCCAACACCACCACGCCTAATAAACCACGTCCTGAAGTGCCAAGTCTACAGGTTTTTTGAACACCTCCAGGGATGGTGACTCCACCATTTCCTTCAGGAGCCTGTTCCAGTGCCTGACCACTCTTTCAGTAAAGAAGCGTTTCCTAATATCCAATCTAAACCTCCCGTGCTGCAACTTAAGGCCATTTCCTCTCATCCTATCACTACTAATTTGGAAGAAGAGACCAACACCTGCCTCCCTACAGCCTCCTTTCAGATAGTTGTAGAGAGCAATGAGGTCTCCCCTCAGCCTCCTCTTCTCCAAGCTAAACAATCCCAGTTCCTTCAGCCTCTCCTCATAAGACTTGTATTCTAGACCCTTCACCAGCTTCATTGCCCTTCTCTGAACACGCTCCAGCACCTCAACGTCTTTCTTGTACCGAGGGCCCCAAAACTGCACACAGTATTCGAGGTGCGGCTTCACCAGTGTCGGGTACAAGGGGACAATCACTTCCCTACTCCTGCTGGCCACACTATTCCCAACACAAGCCAGAATGATGTTGGCCTTCTTGGCCACCTTGGCATGCTGCTGGGTGGTGTTCAGCCAGCTGTCAACCAGTCCCTTTCCACCTGGCAGCTTTCCATCCACTCTTCCCCAGGCCTGTAGGGGTTGTTGTGACCCAAGTGCAGGACTCTGCACTTGGCCTCGTTGAACTTCGTGCAATTCACCTCAGCCCATGGGCATGGGTGCAGCCTGTCCAGATCCCTCTGCAGAGCCTTCCTACCCTGAAGCAGATTGACACTCCCGCCCAGTTTGGTGTGATTTGCAAACTTACTGAGGGAGCACTCAATCCCCTCATCCAGATCATTGATAAAGATATTACACAAGACTAGCCCCGGAACTGAGCCCTGGAGGACACTCCTCTCCTCTGGTAGCAAAACATATCATTCTCTTATGCCACAGGAGTACCCCAATCCCTCTCAGAGAGTGAATTGCAGAGATAATCTGCATCATGACATGCACTATTTTTTAAGAACAATGTGGAAACTCAGGTCTCTCGCTTCTGGATTCTCTACTTGCTCAAATCCCTTCCCTGGACATGCAAATTATTTTCAAGGGAAAGTACCTCCTAAATGTTACAGTCATGACAAAAAAAAAAACTCCTTTAAAAAAAATTTCCAAAAATAAATTTCTTTTAAAAAATTGTAACTAGCTCTACCCTGTGCTTCAGACCCTGTTCTTATGTTGCTTGTGGGAAAGAATGAGAAAATACAAAGTCCCCTGAAAGAAACATCAGAAAGGTAAGGAAAAGCAACAGATCTTACTCACTAGGCACTTGCCTGTGGCCTGAAGCTTAAGATTTAACGTTTCCTTACCCTCAAGCTCAGAGAAGCCAGTTTGTGTTCCAGAGGCCAAATACAACCCATCAGTTCTTTTAACCAGACACTTGCAAAACCTCAGATCATAAGTGGCAATGACTTGTTCTGTATCTCCTGCACAGATGGTTGAGAGTTTACAACCAACTTTTCTTCTACCATAGGGAAACTTCTGCTTGGACCTCAGCCACTGCCTTTGAGCAGCTACCTCATAAGTCATAAAACCTAACCGAGTGAAAAGGTGGCTACACATTCACATTTCAAACTAAGTTTCTCATGTGAAAAATGGACCTTTGAGCAAATAACTGATAAGTGATAATGGTGCTGTGACTCCCAAAGGGAAACAGATCTGGAAATCCTCTCTTAAAATATCAGATTTTCAGAACAGGTAGAAGTAATTTTTAAAGTCATATCATCTGCCCTCCTCTGACATTCCACTCAAATCAATATGTGGCCTTTTACCTAAAGTCACCATTTCACATGTATTTGAGATAGTAGTGACAGTGTAGTTTGTTTTGACAAGCATACTGATGGCTCTGCCATTAGGTAAGGTAGGACACTGACCTTCTCAAAACCATGTGAAAATAAGCTCAGAAGAGAATACGTTAAACCTCCTCTAACCCACAAGCAGTTCAAGTGTACATTACAGAATAATTCTTCTCTGAAGCCTTTATGAAACAGCAGCTGCCACAGGGCACCATCTTGGCACACTGAAAAAGAGATGTAATGCATTGGAGAAGAGACCATCAGAGTCCACTGGAGAGCAGGCAGCCCATCAGTTACATAGCATAGTTGCTGCTAAGGTGAATTATTGCAAAACATCCCATTGAAAGTATTGTCCTAATGTTGTAGGTAGTTCAACAGAGATTTTTAAGGAACCAATTACCTCCAGCCAATATGTTACGCTAAAGATTGTCCTGCAAGTCCCAGAGCACCCAATGGGCCAGCAAAAGGCAATTTGCCTGCTCTCTGATGGGGGCTGTTTGTGTCTAATTACATTCCAAGACCATGAATATCATGATTGCATTTTGTAAGGGAATATGCTATCATAAAATTGAAATGGTGGCTGAAAATTAAAAGAGAAGCAACTTCCCCCCAAAACCTCCCAGTAATAAAGTGCAGGTGGTAAGAAGCAAAAACCCCCACAGGTTATTCCCTTTGAAATTTACACGTGAAAAGGTGATCCCTAAGAAGATCTAAAAAGGGAGAAGAGAAAAAGCAGCAGAAGAAAGAGGGAAATGATAATAAAATCAAACAGGTGCTGAGCATAAGCAAAGGCTGTGGATAGTGCTGTGTAGTCTGTGAAGATTACCTGGCTTTGCTTTCATCCCAGCAACTGCTGTTGTGAAGGGTATGTCAATAACCAATGCTGTCAGATGCCTTGCACTAAGAAGCTGAACAAAGTTCAGCTTCCTTGATAAATTTCTTATCAGTGATTTGCACCAAACTTCACTGTTGCCTTTTTAGTTGTCATTTATTATCACTACTAAATACCAGTTCAGCTCTTCCTCATCATCTGCTTGGTCAGCCACCTGAACCTGTAATTCCTATGATGAAGTATCTGCCAAACACAGAAGAAAGGGTTCACTTTGGTCCTACTCTAATTCTAAGCACACCAACAAAATCTTGATAAACAAGCTCATTAGGAACCTGCCTGCCCACCAGGGAAAATTTCCATCTGAATTTAATAAAAACATGCAATGCAGTTAAAATTTTTATGTTTCCTATTTTAAACTAAAGTACAAAGTGATGGATGTTTTTCTTTCCCTTTTAAAGGATGCACTCCAATTTATAACCATAAAACAGAGATGGCTGTACAAATTTGAACAGTTTCAGTATTACAGTACATTATTTTGTTGCTAAAAGTGTTCTAGTCAACATGAAAAAGGTGGTTGATGCCATTAGAAAAAAAAATAGCAAGTCTCAAATTGCACAGATCTTGAATATGAGCTTTATAAAATAAAAATACATTTCATTTGAGTGAGTGTGAATTAGACTTTCAAATAATAGCATTCTCCAGGGTAATTGCATTGCTATAAAGTACTTTGCTCTTTCAAAAAAAGCAGGCAATGGTCACTCATAAGGCTATTATTTTGTTGAGATATGCCAAACACTAACAGAGAAAGTAAAAAAGGAAAGCCTCACTTTCACATCATGTGTTTTGAGATCATTTTCAGATACCTTTTTTGACCATCTTAACTTTCTTGCAGAATTTACTGTTAGCAAAGTTTCCATATTTAAAACCTGCTAGGTATAAGGTATGCACAGGAGTTCAAAACTCCGTATGTCATTCCATCAGTCTTGCAAACAGTGCTCACATTTAAAAAATTCTCCAATATCTGAGATTTTTCCTAAGGAGATTAAAACTGAGTAATGTACTTCCAACTCTTAAGTGCAGAAATGTAACATATAGCTTGGAATCTGAGATTCTTGCTTTCTACAGTGTCCTAACTGTTCATATGCACATTTCAAAGCAATATAAACAAGTAAAGAAATGACTACTTAAAAAAAAAAACTAAATAGTGGAGGTTTTTGCAGTTCCCTCTGTGTACCACAATATTAAACATTTTAAATAACTTCTGTGTTTCTGAAGATTAAGGTCATAGATTATTTGATCATAAAGTCTGACCTTCTGTATCTCAAAAGATGCTACATTTCACGTACAAACCAAACCCCAGAACGTTTAGTCATTTAAACCCTATACTCCAACTTATTTGAGCCTTTGGTGATATACAGATAGCCAAACAACTCAGTGCTTCTCTTTCAGGGAGTTTGCTCTGACTGTCAGCTCTTATTACAGTTACTCCTTATTTCTAATTCAATTCTGTCTGACTTCCACTTCCAGCCACTGGTTGCTGCTATGCCTTTCACCAGTTAGCTAAAGAGGCCTTTCGTGTCCAGCTGTGCTTCTTCAGTGACGTTGCTCCTTAATAGCTTTTTCAATAACAGAAGAAGAATGAGGAAAAGCTCTTCTTCAAGGTATGGATTACACTCGTGGCTCTTTTCCAGATGACATCCAGTCCTACAATGCTGATATCCTCAGTACGTCTCGCCAGTTCACTTGTCTGTTCGCAGAAAAATCCCGCAAGATTGCTGTGGAACTAAAAAAGTCTACTGAAGAGTCTATTTCTCTCTCTTGACCATTAAGGGAGCTCTCAGTGGTTAGATGAGATGTCTAATGTCAAAAGTATATGTCTGTGACACGATTCCCACCCCTCTGACTGTTAAAATTTACAGAAAGGCCCCTGACTTCTGCAGCACCATGTTAAGGAACAGCAGAAATGTTGTGTCTGGGTCAGATAATTTAAGAAAACATATTAACATGTTGCTTAATTTTGTATTGTGTACGTTTTTAATTTAATTATATATGTCAATAAAATATGTTGATATAGATTTTTCCCACGCCACTTATTTCCTGTGAAATTCTATATATTTTAGATTCACTTATTTCAGTTTCTGGTTGCTTCAGAACTATTGTATCAGAAGATAGTTTTATCTGGCAACATTTGAAGGATGATTAGCATCTGATTTGCACTGAAAAATCATAGAATATATTGTATAGTAATGCAGTTACTAATATGGACACCTAGAGGACTGAATTTTGGAATTTACTTCCCATGGCAATGTTAAATGGAGCAACTTTAGATTTATAGCATTTTTATCAGCCTATTGTGCAAACATAACAAGGCTACTCTACTTTGACAATCTCTTGAGTCCATGTCAGTTCTGTAATGCACTGTGAAAGGAGTGTAATGTAATTTTTTTTTTTCAAATGAAAATATAGATTTGACAGCGCAGTTTTACTTGAAGATATGAATTTGACAGCAAATCCCCTGGCTGTGAGAGGTCTAGCTTGTAATAAGTCACCTCCTGACAACCCCTAAATCACAGGCTGGAATGAATGTGAATAAATTACATTGTATGCATCTGTCCTAAAGCTGGATGCATTTTGCCTTTTCTTTCTTAAGTTTCCCTTCCTTCTTTTAGTTCCTTTCTCTTTTGTCATTTTCCACTATTCTTAAGTCTTTTTCTTTGTTTCTTTGCAGAAAAACCTGCAATTGTGGGAAAGAAAGGGAAGTTTAGCAGCTAGGGTTTTTGTGGTTTTTTCCACCATTTAAGTGTTTTTTGTCTCTAGAAAGATTTAAGACATGACTAAGAATTTTACCCTATTAAGTTCTAATATATTTTGTTTTGTTTCACCTCTGGTCACTCCCATCTCTCTTGTTTGCCTCCTCTTTATCACAGTTTTTCTAAAGCTTCTGATTGTAATAATCATGTCTCCTACCCATTTCCTTCCCTTTTATTATTATTAGCTATCTATTCTTTTCTCCTACTGTGTTTTTTAATTTACTTTCTCTTTTCAGACTTATTATTTTATTTCTCTTTTTGACTTAGAGATTGTGTTTTCTGCCTCAGCTGTAGTGGCAAGACTTGAACTGTGGTCTCAGGTGTTTGGCTCTGAAATCCTCTGGGATGGGATGCCTCCTGGCTGAAAGCTAGTTTACAAAGCCTCAAAACTCTGTTCACTTGAACTCACTCAGAAGAATCTGTTTCGATGTCGAAGTCATTGTAAAGGAAGTCTTGCTTAGGCTTTTGGAGACTGAAGGCACACACCATCACCACTGCCCTAGCATGGCCCTCCTTCTCAACCCCCTTCCTGGTCCCAAAACTGCTATAGTCAATTTTCTATAGTGCAGGCAGAGAATCATCAAATCATAGAATGGTTAGGGTTGGAAGGGACCTTCAAAGGTCATCTAGTAGAACTCCCCTGCAAGGAGCAGGGACATCTTCAACTAGATCAGGTTGCTCAGAGCCCCGTCCAACCTGGCCTTGAATGTTTCCAGGGATGGGGCATCCACCACCTCTCTGGGCAACCGTTTCCAGTGTTCCACCACTGTCATTATAAAAAATTTTTTCCTAATGTCTGGTCTGAATCTACCTCCCTCTATTTTAAAACCATTACCCCTAGTCCTATCACAACAGGACCTCCTAAAGAGTTTATCCCTGTAGGCCTCCTTTAAGTACTGGAAGGCCACTATAATGTCTCCCTGGAGCCCTTTCTCCAGGCTGAACAGCCCCAACTCTCTCAGCCTGTGCTCATAGGAGAGGTGCTCTAGCCCTCTCATCATCTTCATGGCCCTCCTCTGGACTCACTCCAACAGGTCCATGTCGTTCTTATGTTAGGGACTCCAGAGCTGGATGCAGTACTCCAGGTGGGGTCTCACGAGAGTGGAGTTGAGGGGCAGAATCACCTCCCTTGACTCCCACAAAATACTACATTATTCCTCAATCTTATCATTGTAGCATTTTGACCAGGAAACAATTATTGTTGATGGGTAACAAAATTTTCATGTCAACAATTCTGTTGTATTTTCTCACCCCTCTTTTTGTTAAGAGAGAGCAGCAGCCTAATTCAGTAGGCTGGTAAGCTGAACCAGGACAATAAGCTGCAATTGCAGCTGTTTCTCAGTACTCTTAAGCCCATATCTCTTTGCTTTTAGCAAAATTTTAAGTAGTTCTGCTCAGGAGTTTTTCAGATACTGTTTTCCACTAGAGGGCACATCATTTAGATAAATGTATGGTTAAGAAAAAGGATTCTGTCACTTTAGAACATGCAAATTCAATACAGTTTAGCTGAAAAATCTCTCTTGATTCAAAAGAACTTCCTTCTGACTTAATTTAAAGCAATAGAAATTTAAAATAATATATTGAAGCAGTATTCCTGTTGAAACTGTTTGAAAAAATGTAGATTATTTTCACTAAGTTGTTCAGAATTTCTTTTTATTGTTGTTTGTGGCAGGAAAATTTTACAAAATCTCAAAAATACTCACAGTGACAGATGCGACTTCTGCTCTTTTTCTGAGTTTGTTATATGTAGTCTTACAGAGAACATTTGGGTTTTGTAACTGTACTGCTGCATTTGTATCCATTTGATTCTATACCATGTCAATGCATACTTATTTGCTTTCCCTACTTGTCGTCTTCATAATCATTGGCCTTACATTTATCCTGGTTTATTGCACAAAAGTAATTTAATACTTTAATAATGGAATAAATTATACACTGCAACTCCAGTTTCAAATGCCTATTTCATTAACATTTTATAATTTTATTTTCTGCATAAGATCTACTGTACAACTCCCTGTTGCTCCAATAAATCATTTAACAATTTTATTCAGTATTTGGTAATTATATTAAATTTATTCCAGAGCTCATAACTACATCATATTAAATATACCTCAGCCAGGTGTTGCAGATTTCATTTGCTGAACTATTAAAATCTCATAAATGAATGTATATGAAAACTTTGGCTTCTGAAATAGATTTATTAATATTTTGTGTTCATAGCTAAAACAACCTGACATAAATTGAAAAGGGTGTGGATGGATAGGTAGTATCAGCATTCCTATTCCTCATACACAAATTGTACTTCCAACTACTTAAAACATAGAAGGGTTCTCACAATGACAGTATACCTGATTTATTTAATCACATACTGAGCTTCAAGATGTTTCCTAGTTACACTCATGTTCTATATGGGGACAATTGGTATATTTTCCTTTTTCAGTTGTTTTCTTTCTCAGATCTCAGGCAACATCTCTGAAGCCAGTTAGACTTCCTCCTGAAACACCCAGCCTTTCCTTCTTTAATAGTGCTGCCTACATGTCTTGGTTTTGCTATCTCCAGTGGCAATAATGCACTTGAGGCCAGAAGTACATAAGCACCAACTGGTAAAGTAAGCATCTGGATTCCAGTGTGACCATCCACAAAACATCTGGAGACTGCTTTGGTACCCACACAGTTGGACACCCTGGATGGGATGAGGTGATGGAGCTGCCTGGGAAATGTGACATTAGGACAGCTGGGATCACTGAGTCTCTCATCAGTGGAGCAAGAAGGACTATGGCATATGGAGATCAGTAAGGCTGCTCAGCTGGAAGCATGCAGTCTTGGAGTAAAGTATCCTTCCCAAAAACATCTTTCTGCCCCCCACTGGGCTATAGGCAGACTCCGGTTTGCTTCTGGCCTCCCTTTCACAAATACCATGTGTCTTGCATGTGGTCTGGCTTCAGCAGAAAGAGTAGAGTCACCTCATTCTGGAGGGTCTTCCCTAGCAGAGGGGTGTGCGGTAACCAAAAGAGGAACAGAATTGTTCTCTCATATTTGGATATCAAGACAACATTTATCTGCCTAATGGAGATGTTTACCACATAGACATTTCCACATAGACATTAGTATCCATTCATAGCCAATGAAGAAAAATAGGACCTTCTGGAGAACAATTGACTATTATACTTGTATTAAACAGGTAAACTCAAACATGGCCTCTACGTGTCCTTTTCTCCTCAGCACTGTGAAGGCTGAGTAGCTCCACGTGAACGTACATACTCTACCCTAGAAGCTGATCAAACATGTTACAAGGGAATGTATTATACAGAGAAAATTCAGTATGAAAATTTACAGTATGAAATTCCGAGTAAGAATTTGCAACTACTAATCTAACCCATAGTCTAAAGTAACCTAATCAATTTTTCATACACATCAGAGCAAACATGGAATAAACTGAAAGTGACTCACTGAAATAGAGGGATTTACTTCTTCGAAAAGCCAGTGAGATGAGGTCCTGAATGAATGAATAGATAATTTAAAGAAGGGACAGAGACTACATTCTGGACATAAAGATGTGATTGTCTAAATGACATTTCTCAATTGCAAAGTTATTTACATTCTTGTAAAAATATAATACTTTACCCTCAAAAGACACATGAAAGTTGAGAGGATATAAGAGCTGCGAAATAGCCACTGCTCTGTGTTTGAAGGGTATTTTAGCTTGTCAAATGTAACCTTTGAGAGAAAGTTAAAGGCACATTTTATGCTCATCAAGGAAAAAGCTTACATGATATTTCCCAAATCTACTTACCCAACTGTCCAGTCAGCTGTAGCAGGAGTAACACAGAGCAGGGATGGCTGCTGTGTCCTGTCTCCCAGCCTGCCACATTTTAAACTGTCACCATTACTGTTTTTTTTTCCATAGTTTTTAATGTCCATTTGACACAGCTAGGATAAATTTATTTCCTATTGGCTCTGAAGAGACGGCAGTATCCTTATATTTTTTGTGGTTCATCATACATTTACAAGCATGGTGAATAGTTTCATAGGTGGAAGAAAATCTGGGGCCTTTTTCTAAAGAATAAAAAGCCCCAAAGACTGGGGTAGCAAGGTATTCCTGGAAAGAGTGTGGAGAAGGAAAAAAAAGGCAGGGGCTGTTCTAAGTCTCTGTCCCCTCAGCATAGACCCGTCTGTTACCCTTTAGGCCACTGCAGTGAAGCACATCTTCTCTCATCAAGTCAAGTGAAGAAAGTTCGTGGATGAAGTTCCTGAAACGAGGGATTGTCATCAGGGTTCCTGTGCCTCTATCTCTATGGTCAAGTGGATGTTGAGTGTCATTATTTTCTGTCATAAGACCATATGGAAAAGGGACAAGAGCATCTACAGTTCTGGAGAAGTACCACTTTATGGGTGCTTTTATACACAAATAAATGATAATTTTAAAAGTGCTATTAGTCTTAACCAGTAAACCCCACAGATTGCACAACTCTCAATTAGAAATGATGGTTCCTTGAAGCTTATTATCCTGTTAATGTTATTGCTCATTTCCTACTTAACAAACTGGACTTGACATCCTTCCTCTTGTCATTTATAATCACAACATCCATGTACGTTTTTTTTTTGTTTCAAAATCAACTATAGGGGTATTTTTCACCTGATTTACCTCCTGCTCAGATTTCTTGTTCACCCACTACCTTACCTCCTGAAAACTTTACCCTATTGCCTGTTTTCTCTAATTTAAAAATCAAATGTGCACATTCTTTTTATGCTGATATCACTAAAGCAATATGGCAGTGTTTGCACAGTACAGGGGCCATATTTTTTGTTTTCTTTTCCATACTATAAATGAAGTCCTGATTTCTGTTGCTTCTGCTCCTTCAAATGTAAAAATTATGAGCTTAAAGAAAAAAATGCTTATCTGCCAACGCGGATGGCAGCAGCCCAATGCCAGCAATTTTGAGCACAGCTATGAATATACATTGCTGTTGCCCTGTGTTAGTGGAAGCAGGAGCACTGGGCTCTGTAGAATGAATATTTCCTAAGCAACGCTATGCTCTGTACACTTAGTAATATTATTGTGATTTGCGTATCTACTTTTTTTCCTTAGAATGAAAGCATATCACATTGTTATAGCTCTGAAGTTGACAATGAATCATTTGTACACTACTAGAAATTATTATCTGTATTTCTTAGGATACAAAAAAATATTTCATTATAGTGAAATATTCAGCCTGGAGAAGAGAAAGCTCCGGGGAGACCTGGTAATGGTCTTCCAGTACTTCAAGGGGGCCTACAGGAAAGATGGGGAGAGGCTGTTCAGTAGGGCCTGTTGTGATAGGACGAGGGGTAATGGTTTTAAAATAGACGGAGGTAGATTTAGATTGGATATTAGGAAAAAAATTTTTACAATGTGAGTTGTAGAGCACTGGAACAGGTTGCCCAGAGAGGTGGTGGATGCCCCATCCCTGGAAACATTCAAGGTCAGGTTGGATGGGGCTCTGAGCAACCTGATGTAGTGGAGGATGTCCCTGCTCCTTGCAGGGGGGTTGGACTAGATGACCTTTGAAGGTCCCTTTCAACTCTAACCATTCTATGATTCTATGATAATAATTAATTTCATTAATATTTCATTATAAAGAAGCTGGCAATCTATTAACTAGGAGACACTTTGCCTGAAAAATGGGTGTTAGTACAGATTCCTCAGCCTCCACTGGGATCTTACTTCATATATGCTTGAAAAGACCAAAAGTAATAAATAGAAATAGAAGCAGAGATACAAAGTACAGGGGAAAAAAAGCATTTAATCCATATATACAAGTATGCTTAAATATTCAGTGCTGATTTACATTTAACATAAATTCTATATTCTTACAATGAGAGATAGCACGATTGTTTTTGGAGTAAGAAACAGCTTCTCTAGATGTAACATACTGTAATTAACAGAAGTCTAAAAATGTCTATATCACACAAAACAATCAGTGATATTGGCTCATTTACACCAACAGAAAGTTTGTCCTTCATCATTCAAGTTCACAATTTCTGATGACACTATTTCTCTTCTATTTTTCCAAGTACCTATTCAAGTTTGAAGGTCAGAGAATACTTGACTAATGTACAGTTACCTCAGTATACTTTCTTCCAACCTTTAGGTAACTGATGACTATTTCAAGTAGTCACACAGTTTTTAAGCCATGCTCGTGGCATTTAATCAGGAAAGAACTACTCCTGATGTTCAGCATTTCTGTATTTCAGACTGCCAGCACTTCAGCTCTCATTGTTGCTGCAGTTCGCTGATCAGACACACAGAGTTGGATGACGTCTGGGGCGTCAGCTGCTCTTGACTGGTTCAGCTTATGAATTCTCATGATCACAGGTTTTAACCTTATTTCAGCAATGTCGTCAATTTTCCCAGTGTCTATTCTTTAACTTCAGGCTTGCTGATCTGCCTTTTTGACAAATGTCTCCATTATAACAGATTCATTTTATTTTCTCAATCTCACTCCACATGTTTAAAAAGATCTTAGAGATTTAGGAACTAATAGAGCTAGGCAAATACAGCAAGAAATGTCAGTGAATTATTGGTTCAATATTTTTTAATGAACTCTCTTCATCTGTGTCCAGCAATAGTCTAAGGCACGGGTTTCACATCTGGCAGAGCTAAAGAATCAGCAAATTTTAAATGAGTGTTAGAGTCTAACATCAAGATTCACTTTCCATAAAATATGTACAACAGAAATTAGATTTTAAGAGCTGTAAGAATTTAATAGGGAATTGGAGCACTCCTGTTAGTGTGAAGAAGTTAAGGAAGCATTGCAGCTGTATTTTAGTCAGGTGCAAGTCACCACTCTTAATATAAGAATAACTGTCTAAAATTCAGCAATATACACTGAGCTAATGGCCTGTTCTGGCTTTACAAATGCTGCTATCACTCTGTCACTGCCTGTGGCAGAGTTTATTTTTTTTCCTGCCAGTACCCTGTGAAGAGCAGGCTCAGCCAGATCAGAAGACCCAGTGCTGACTGGTACCGTGTCCTCCACATGCCCCGTGGCATGGTGGCAAGCATGGTGGTACTCTACCTTTCTATGAAGCTGTTTGCAGAAGATGCTTTGTGGACTGGCTGTTGACTGGGACTTGTGAAAATAAATTGCAGGGGTGAATGTGTCCCTCATGCCCCCTTCAGAGATGGCAGAAGCACGCTTGTTCTGTATGGTAGCTGGCTACACAAATACACCTACTTCTCAGTCCCATTTCTGATTAAGCCACAGCAAGCAATACTACAGAACGGAGGATTTTTTTCATAGTAGGCATTTAACTTGTTTTAAAATCTGCAGGCTACTTGAAAGCCATGTGGCAGCTTGAGAAGTCCATCAGTTTACTGCAAACAAGATTTATTTATCTCCAGATCAGAAGCAGCAGCACTTTAGTAAGCACTGTAGTCATTCAATCCACAAGGGCATCTTGTTTAAAGTAGTTCATTATCTATGAAAGGGCTATGGGCTATTTTCCAATTAATCTATCTGTTTTATTCAGGCCTGCATATTAACAATAATAGATCAAAAGAACATGTATTCATCTTGCTTCAAGTGCTTCTGTGTTGCACTGGTAATTTCCTCTGCTCTGGAGTGCTTTACTTCTTTCCTCTTCTTTCACTTCTAGCCTGCACTGAAAAATCGGTCCGATTAGGGTGTCTGAGGACTTGAGTTCCCCCGTAACCTATTTGTAGTGCAACACTGAAAGGGTTTTTCTTCTCCAAACCAGAAACATTCTCTGTGGCTATAGACAGATTAAAGGAAATCTGAGAAGTAGATGAGGATGGGGAGCATCTCAAATTCTAAGGGCAATAAAATAAAGCATCTCTTTATTGGCAACCTTGATCAATATCAGAAGGGAAAAGAAATCAGCACTCACTGCTTTTGCCAACAGTTTTTTCATGAATAGCCCAGTAGTTCTTTTCTTCCTGACAAGGTAGTGTATCAGTTGTAAATCCAAACCTCAAGGAAATATTCACTTAAGATGCCAAAATCTGTCACTGTC
Organism: Tetrax tetrax; assembly: GCA_009806455.1. Classification (NCBI taxonomy): domain Eukaryota; kingdom Metazoa; phylum Chordata; class Aves; order Otidiformes; family Otididae; genus Tetrax; species Tetrax tetrax. The sequence goes on along the minus strand of WHYT01017172.1, from coordinate 237,378 downwards.
CAAATGAAATATAAGCAACAGTAAAATTAATTTGTAGTTTAAAAAAAAAAAAATGTGTCCGGGCAACCGAATAACATACTTACCTGCTTTAAAAAAAATTACCAAATTTAAACAGAAGGAATTCTGAAAGTTTTCTAATGCCCAGCATAAAAAAAGCCACCATCATTTATTATATTTATGAATAGACATCTGGTGTTTCATCATGTTTTAAACACATTTCCTCTAGTCAGTCTCAATCATTTACAAGAATAAGTTAGAGTTCTTTGACACAAATACTTTCCTGGGGCTACACCAGTAAAAAAAGTTCTTGACTTCTTCTGACAGTAAGCAGTGACAAACAAAGAAAGGAAGTTAAATGGATGGTAGTAGAATAGTATTTTTACCAAATTGAGAATGTTTCCTCAGAACACTCAGTGTTTCATTTTTTGCCTGGTTACCTGTCAGACGGGGAATCTACCCTCTGCTAGAAACACTGGAGTTTTTTAGCTGCTCTTACAAAGCATGGGAAAATGGTTTACGTACCAAAAACTGGATTTTCAAATTTTAGATGATTTTGTTGCTGTGGCTAGGTGGAAGGTTGAAACATTAAAATACACCATTAAATATAGCATCCTGCAGTTGTTACTTGCTGTCTGAACGGACTAGGGAAGATTTTCCCTTAGACTTTTCTTCTCATCATTATTCATATAGGCAAAGAGGTTTTGTTCAGAAAGATCTTAGGAGGAGTGTCATTGTAAGACTGCAAGCATTCATGTGAACATGAATATTTGCTGGTTTTGACCTTTTGTCATTTATTGTTCATTTCAGCTAGATGCACAAAATAAGAGCTGAGTGTCATGTAGCACCCTGTGTAAGTGCCAAAGTCTGAGATGTCAATATTTGAGACCACAGGCGCACAGACCCTCTGCCAAATCTGTGCATTCCCAGGATGGCCACAACGGGCTGATTTCTCAGTTTATGAGCAGAGCTACCATATCTATGAAAAGGATTCACTCACATGTCTCAGTGTATTGGCCTGGCCGTGTGCCTTGCAGGGGCTGATTCCTCTCTGGTGGAAATGTGACAGTGCTAGATGACGGAGAGGCACCCTGTCCTATACAGGGCATCTCCTGTCTCTGTCCAGGACACGCCGCACCCAGGCTGTACAGCTGGCCTCTGTACACTCAGTGACAGCTGCTGGGACCAGGCTGCCAGTCACCTAATTACCAAGCCACGTGGCCAAGCCCTGCTTTCTCAATCTGGAGAACACCTCCAGGCGGTATAAATGGAATTAAAAATATAAATATATGTTATACTTTTCCTTCCTGCCCACTTGGTAACCCCACGCCTGTTTGCCCAGACTTCACATCATAAGAAGTGATGAGACTATGCCAAGAACTAAATGTTTTAGAACCACAAGGGCCCCAGCTTTCAAGTTTGCTTGTCCTTCGTGGGACCCAGGAGGTCACTGATGTGTGATGTGGTCACACCTCTACCTGCAGTCCTTTGTTCACACATGCTCTCCTCTGCTAAGCTGATGCTGTTGCATGAGATAAATTTGACAGTTCCAGAAAAAAAAAAAAAAAAGCAGATTTGCCTCCAAAATTATCATCTGTTCCTAATTTTGTCATCAATTAGAGAACAGCTCACAGGCTCAGAAGGGAACAATAGACTCTCTCTGAGGCAATAACTTTATGACATGCTGCACCCATTCAACCACTTGCTTTGCTATCATGGTGTACGTTTTATCTTGCCATGAGCTGGAAGCCTTAATTACAATCTTGTGTCTTCCATTGTTTGAGGCAAATTACTAAGTGACTTATAAAGACAATTATATTTGGATCTGTTCTAACTAATCTCTTTCTAAGCATGTTATCCTATTAGACACACCAGGTCTTTTTTTGGGTGGGATGAGGGGGGATAGGAAGGGGAGAATTACCTTTAAAATACTATTTCAGAGACTGAAAAGCTGGGTAATTAATAGTCAATGTTCAGTCTTCTTTGGTTGTCACCAGCTATCTTGTCTGCTTCTCCCGCACTTAAATACAACCAGTTAAAGCTACAGCTAAAAGAAAAGTAGATGAGAAGGGTAACTCCAAAACACTATTTTGTGAAAATATATTTATCAGCTATGCAGGAGCTGGAGAAGACCAAATTCAGTGGTGATTTGCTCTGATTAGCAAGTTCTTGTATTTGGGCAAAGAGGAGGGTGCCTGGCCATTCATTCGCTTTGAGCTTGCCATATTGGCTTTAGGATTTCATGACCTGTCTGTGCAGCAGGACATTTATAAACATCATCTTTGCAGTGAAGAGATCATTAACCAATCCATTACACCAAAATGGAATAACACATTTAAAAACAGAAAAATGTCTGATTTTTCTTTCTCAGTCATTCCTACAAATGTATGTTTATCTTTCTTAACTCACAGTTTAGTGCTGCATTTCTTGACCCCTTGGTGGTCTTTGTGGACAATTATATTTTTGTGACAGTCTATGAGACTAACCTCAGCTAGATGACCAATGACAACACTTAAGAACATAACAGTTAAGCATAACAATTAAGACCATATGCAACATAAAGCATACATGTCCATCAACACTTTCTAAAGCAGTTTCTGTGGTTTAACAAAGCAAAAGGCCATCACAAAATAATAACACTTGTGGGTAGCAATGAGACAAGCTGTTTGGCCTTGTCCTTCCAATTTATATTCACACTTAGCACAAAGAGTATTTTAGATGTGATCAGAAGTTAGTATAAGAGACACTGGAGCTATGTTTTGCAAATATATAATTTAGAGTAAATAAATTGCATAAACAGACAATTAAAAAGACCTTTGTTTGCTTTGTGTACGGCAATAGTTAGATACTAATACATTACTTATGCTGAGACTTCTAAGCATGAGGGATACACAACTGCGAGGGCATCTGTCAGTGAACTTTGTGATGTGCTCAGTCTGAATTATCTGCTACCCTGAAATAAATGGAGTGCTTTTCTCAATTAGTGAAAACCAAAGGGAAACACAATAACAGTCTTAAAAACTCTTCAAAGGCTCCTACTATAAGGAAGACAGTAAATTATTCTCCAGGTCAACTGGTGAAAAGTTTAAGTGTAACAGGTTTACATTGGAAATTCAGGAGACAGGGTGAGAATAATTTCCTAACGGCACATGTAACCCAGCACTGGAATAGGCTACGTGGTGAGACAATGAACTCTTTTTGACTGATGATTTTTTAGAAGCATTTGGGCAAATTTCTCTCAGAACTGGTTCAGACACAGTATTTCCTGCTGGGAAATGCCAGAGGACAACTAGGGAGATACCGCAGGTGGGTAGAGCTCAGCCTTGCCCTACTCAAGGGTCAAAACAAATGCAGTAAATTATTGCCAGCCTCCTCCTCCTCCCAGCCATACTGGGGCAATTCCCACATCCCAGCCAGAAGCAGCAGGATAAGTATGAGTGAAAGTGTTCTCTGTCTGTAAACCAGTTTGAAGGGCTCTGCTATCCATCAAGTAGGCTAGACAAATGTTGCTCAGCTAGATTTAGCTGCTGAGCTGCTGAAATAACTCTCTCCCCCCTTGCCCAAAACTAATATATACTTAATGAATTATGAAAAGAAGTAAAAATTAATTTTCCTTGCCAGCTACTGATGTGCTAAATGATTGCTTTCCTTTTTTAAATTGTTTATAATTAGTCTCCCTTATTTGTGTTATCTATTAATCTAAAGATGGCACATCTGGTTATCCTCATGTTATTAAATCACAATAACAAGATCTGAAACACTGACAGCCTAGTTCTTTTCAAGAGCCATCTCCATGATGGAGGCACATATAATTTTCCTAAAGTTAAAAAAAGAATTTCATATCAGATTAGAACTTATTTTAGTTACGATGTGTTAGCTAACATGGTACTGCACACAGCAAAAGTCCGAACTATTTCCAATAAATGTCTCTAGAAATACAGTTTTCAAAAACACCTTATAGCCACTGAATTTTATATATCATAAAATGATAGTTTAGGTCTGAATCTCACTGAATATTAATCTGGATCTATCTTTGCAAATTTTATCTGTATTCTTAGGGCCCACAGCATCTGTTTCCCACATTCAAACAATTTAAGAATAATATATTTTATTCTCGGTACTTATATGACTAAATGTTGGAGATGTGTAAATGTTTTCTAACTTTGAGAGGTATATTTGCAAATTAAAATTGATAGAAAGCTTAGATTGTTCGAAATGTAACATAACACAACATAACACAGTGTCTGGAAATCTGTGACCTACATAAACCTACTATATGAAGCTTAATGTACTAATGAAAATGTTTAATAGAGTCAATTTTCATTTCTAGTTGAGTAACCAAAAACGCACTTTAATCTTAGGAAAATAACCATTCACTTTACACTACTTTAATCACATATTTTTATAAATTCCTTTTATAGATGCAGGTGAACAGCTTCAGAATGAGAGCCCTTGGGAATTTTAAAACAACTTAAGAAAAGACCTTTTCATGTAACAAGAAGTGTTCAAGTTTTTAGGCTGGGTCTCTTGCTCTGCCAAATGTTCCAGCAATTTAGAAAGACATTTCAACATGTAAAGAAGAAAAAATGTTCTCCTAAATAAAAGTTTTGAGTTATTCTATAGAACAACAAGGAGTTTGGATTCTCCTACCCGGAACTACTTGAAGACATCTCACCTACTTAGTTATGCTTTGTAGTACTTTAAGCTGAAACTAAAAATAGTTTGCAACATATTGTAGTGGATTGACCTTGGCTGGCCACCAGACACCCACCCCTCTATCACTTCCCCTTCTCAGCAGGACAGAGGGAGAAAATAAGATGAAAAACTTGTGGGTCAAGATAAAGACAGTTTGATAAAAGAAAAGTAAAGGTCATGTGCAGAGAAGCAAAGTAAAATAAAAAGATTTATTCTCTACTTCACATTAGCAGGAGATGTCCAGACACTTTCTGGGAAATAGGGTTCCGGTACATATAGCGATTGAGTCAGAAGACAAATGTCTTAATAATGAATGTCCCCCTCCACTTTCTTTGTCTTAGCTTTTATTGCTGAGCACAACGTCATGTGGTATGGAGTATCTCTTTAGTCAGTTTGGGTCAGCCAAACTGTATCCACTCCCAACCTCTTGCCCACCTCCAGCCCACAAGCCTTTGGGGCAGGGTTGGAGAGGTAGCCTTGATGGTGTAGGAACGCTGGTCAGCAGAGGCCAAAACATTGATGTCTTATCATCAACTCCATTACAGCTACGAATACAGAGCACAGGACTACTGGGGCTGCTATGAGAAAGATTAACTCCATCCCAGCCAAAACCAATACATATATTCAAAATATTCCCAGGAATTCCCTTTACAAAACTGGCTAGAATTTCACCTATGATTAAAGCAAATGACTACTGAAACATTATTTCCTTAGTCCCTTGGATACAGTAAGTGGCTACTCCAGATTAGGAACTTAATATTTCCTTTATTCTTTTGTTATTGTTGTTGTTGTTATTTAAATCCAGTAGTTATATAAATACCTTATTTATATTTCAGTCTTTTTCCCCTCAACTTCATGGACAAAGAACAGATCGCAGCCTTGGTATATCTAGAAGGGATTGTACATGCCCATTGCTATCTACACCCTTCTGCTTGGAAATTCCCCAAATGAATAGTTAATCCTAGGCAGAACTAATGTTGGCCGCCTTCTGGGAATTGACTTGGCTCAAGTTCTACAAGGGCTACCAGATGAAACAAAAAATGCCCCAAAACCACAGAGGACCAGTATCTTTAAACTACATCCTAAGAATGTGAAGAAAAACATTACAAAGATGTATGTAAACACAAACATGGGGTAAATCTTCCTTTCCACACTGGTCAATACTAGTCAGGAAGAAAAGTGTCTCAACAACAGTAAACTTTTCTCACAGAAAAAAAAAAAAAAAAAAAAAAAAAAAAAAAAACAAACAAAAAAAAAGCCTTGAATCAGCTTTAGGAGGTTCCTTGTGGTCTTTGCTTATTTACTGAAATGTGGGCTGACACAAATTTACCTCTTCTCAAAAAGGATGTTCCAGGGCTGTCAGAGGTATTACCGACCTTTCTGGTTTAAGGATCTTTAACCCTCAGAGATTAGAATTGTTATAATTCACCTTTTTTTTTCTTCAGTGATTTTTAACTGGCCTGAGACCTGTATCTTCCTTTGCTGACACTTCCATGTTTCTTCCCAGAAACACGAGCTGTGCATTAACTGTGACCTATCAAGTTTTTTCTGTTCAATAAAAGCAGCAAAGCATAATTTTTGAAGCTTACTTGCTCTCTGTAGACTTGAATGAGGTGCTAGCACCTGAACTGCCTAAACGCAGTGAATAGGTGGTCGTTTTGTATACACCTAGTTACTACGTAAACCCATTAACTCCACAAAACTCATTCCTTGCCAGTTTGACAGCCCCCAAAAGGATGTGTTGCAGCACAATCAAGGCTCCTGGATCTAAGCTCAGTCCAGAAATGCCAAGTGCTCTGCTTCTGAGCAACTGTGGGCATTCAACATATCGAGAGACTACAGAAATGCAAGTTATGAGAAGCTACTTCAGTATCTCTGACAAGCTCTGCACCTGACATTATGTGTCAGCAGCAGCTGAAAAGGAAGCCTAACAGCATTGCAGTTTTACATTAATTTGCTACGAGTAAGGTGTCTAAAAAAATGCAAAGAACCTTAATTCCTGAGTTTCTTCTGAAAAACTTTACTTCTTCATGTAAAACTGGCTTATAGAAAACATCAGATAATACAGATCATCATTTCTGCAAGCTGAAGCATGCCAGCATGGCATTATATGAAAATAGGTTGAGTGCAATTTTTCCCTTGCAATTTATAGAAAATATAATTGGCCTTCTTAAAAAAACTCAAAATTCAACAAAAAAAAAAAAAACAAAACCACCCCACCTTTACATGCTATAACAGATAGAAACAGGCTCCTACACACAAGCCTTGCCATTTTTCTTTCCAGTGATATATGTTAGGGCACAGCGCGGCCCAGCTGGTAGCTGCTTAATTTAAAATCATCATCCCTGGCTGCGGCATCCCCATAGCACTGCCTGGGAGCCGGGGTCCAAGGTCCCCCGAAGCAGCCCTCAGCTGCTCTACCTCTGAGACAGCATCCAAATGAACCTCCAGGAGGGAGGAACCTCACAAACGCCCAGGCTCCCAATTTTCTGGGACAATAGACAATGCAGTGGAAATATCTGAACTGTTTTTATACAAGGCACAAATGCAACCATCATTTTCCCTGGAGATGTGAAGTATAAGACAACTCTCCAGATGAAGGTGAAGTGCCCCAAGCACATTAAGGATGGTGGGAAGCATTTTCAGAAGTGCTGTGGAAGGGCTTTCACGAGTGAGCAGTAGGGAAGGGAGCTATGCTAGCAGGACTCCAAACAGCAGCAGCTCCTCCACATCAGCATCTCACATACAAGTTTTACTTCATGATTAGGCTGCTGCGAAGTGGTCTGTCTAAACCTGAACATGAGCCAGCAGTGTGCCCAGGTGGCTAAGAAGGTCAACAGCATCCTGGCTTGTATCAGAAACAGTGTGGTCAGCAGGAGTAGGGAAGTGATTGTCCCCCTGTATTTGGCATTGGTGAGGCTGCACCTCGAATACTGTATTCAGATTTGGGCCCCTCACTACAAGGAAGACATTGAGGTGCTGGACAGTGTCCAGAGAAGGGCAATGAAGCTGGTGAAGTGTCTAGAGCACAAGTCTTATGAAAAGCGGCTGAGAGAACTGGGGTTGTTTAGTCTGGAGAAGAGGAGGTTGAGGGGAAACCTCATTGCTCTCTACAACTACCTGAAAGGAGGTTGTAGTGAGGTGGGTGTCAATCTCTTCTCCAAAGTAACTCCTAAGTAACAAGTGATAGAATGACAGGAAATAAACACAAGTTGCACCAGGAGATATTTCAGATTGGAGAGCAGAAAAAAAATTCTTCACAGAAAGGGTTGTCAAGCATTGGAACAGTCTGCCCAGGGAGGTGGTTGAGTCACCATCCCTTGAGGTATTTAAAAGATGTGTAGATGTGGTGGTTAGGGACATGGTTTAGTGCTGGACTTCGCAGTTAATGGTTGGACTTGATGATCTTAAAGGTCCTTTCCAACCCAAATGATTCTATGAACCCACTTCCAAAACAGCTTTTAAAAAGCTAAGATTCAGGAAGTTATGCTTTTCAGCCTTGAGATGGTAAAGCATAATAAAATTTTGTCAACATGTGACTGAGGACAATATTGTACTCAGAGAACAGTGAGTGTTCAGCAAAGCACTGAGTTTTGACACAATCAAAGCAACTTCAGTCACAGAGCAACTGCTCAGCCAGTCTGATTCAATTGCAAATATCCTGGCAAATAGCAGGATGCTAAATGCGGAGGGCTATGAGCCATTCAGTTCTTCGTAAATGGTCCATTTACTGCAATAAAGAAAGAGGGGTCGATAAGCGACTGCGGTGGTATTTATTTATTTTTTATTTTTTTTATTTTTTTTAACAAAGTCAATTCATTCAGGGCCATTAGGTTACGTATCCAACCACCCTTAGAATTGTATCAACTTCTTAGTATGTCCTTCATCTTTCCTACTGCTTTTAACAAGCAGTTAAAAGTTTTTATGTCTTGTTTTACATCTAACTATAAAACCCTCACGAGGGAATTTCTTCCTCTAAGTTTAGATATTACCCACTGTAACGAAGTTCCAGTCCTTTCTCAGGTGCTACGATAGTACAAATAACCATGATAATAACAAGCCAAACTTTTTGTGTCTGTAACTGCACTGAGTTAAATGTGTTCAGCTGCAGATAATCTGGGATAATAATTCCCTTCAAGTGTTAGCAGACAGAATCACTGGACAAAAGGCTGACACAATAGCAGCAGATTCACTATCAGAATACACAGGACTAAAACTATTCTTATTTATATCAGCACAGAGTGATCCACTTCGAATCCTCATTAGCCTAGCTGGTGTTCAGAAACCAGCCATAGGTTTTTGATAATATGGTACTTTTTGAGACAACTCAAATAGAAGATGCTCAGTGGAAAAGTAAACAGAGAGTATACCTGAGAAAGGTCACTGATCTTCAGGCATGTTTATATGGAGTGTGGGGTTTTTTTTTTTTATTCAGGCTTTAGAAACTGGTGTAGTAAATAGTAGGGATGAAGTAATAATACATGTTTTAGATCCAATCAAATTCACTTTGGATACAGTCTATCCATTTCTACTAAAATCAGTGGAATTTATCCAAGTTGATAATACACTATCAGCCTCACCACATGGCATTTCCTCTTACACATAAGTTTAATTTGGCATACGATTTTGTCAGTGTTTCCTTTGGCTTCTGCTTACTTTCCTGTATGCTCAGATCCTCGATGCAGGTTGTCCTTACTAACCATCTGTGCAACGGTCCAGGCTCAGGAGCATTCAGTGCACGTGCTTTACTTTGCAGGTGGTGACTCAAAGATTCTGAGCCTGTGAAGATACAGGCTACTCCTAGATAAGCTGTCAAAAACGCTTTTACTAACACAGATACCTATAAGTTGAAATTTTAAGCCACGTTGTTGCTTCTGACCCAAAAACATTATATCTGAGAATTCTTAACGGCAAATTTGAAGAGATTTTGTAGGCAGCTATGCACAGTTAAAATTATTAACATTTTTGAACCGATACTAGGAGTATTTTAACAAATATTTTGTATGGGAAAGCTCAGTCATGAAAAGATCATTTTGTGGGGTTAATTCCATCCTGTCACATATCCACTGACTAAAGTGTGTTTATGCCAAAGATGATTATGTACATTTTTTACTTTAAATTAAACACAGATGATAATTACAATGAATCACCTCAAAATGGTTGTATAATTTGAAAATGTAATTAAGTGAAAAATGTATTAGTTTTCAAAAAGCGTTTAGACGGCTCTAAGTGTGCTGCCGTGGCATAGATTATTGCATTTCTGTGACCGCGACTGATACTAAGGACCATGTTTTAATGAAGTTTTAATGATTCATCACTGAGGACATTCTGATGACTTGATATTCTGGCAGATGAAGTGGATTTACAGAAAAATGTCATCTGGGGGAAAAGCCTTCGACAAATCTGAATAAAACTGAAAAAAAAACTTCAAAAAGATAGATGACCGTCATCATTTTTATATGTGTTTTGCTATGTAATTGCTTTTTCACTGGTGTCGCAAGTTTAAATCTGCAAAAAATAAGATTATTTTTTGCATGAGGAATCAAAACTTAGGGAGTGAAATGCCCTGTACTCAAGCATATAGAGTGTGTTGTTCTCTGTAGCTTCTGATGGGGGATTTCAGAAAGGTATGCCCATGTCCTTCCTCCCGGTGTCCCTGGCACTTGTCTGCCCCAGGCAGAGGTCTGAGGAGCACCTTCAAAGTGAAGGAGCCATGAGGAGAGAAGGAACAGAGCTCTCTAGGGAACGGGACTAAAACTTGATGACACTGGGATATGGATTTCATGTGGCTTAGTTCACACTTTGCTGCTGGTGGGTGTCTGGATTGGTGCTGCTCCATTCCCCGCCTGCCATTTTTGTGGGTTTTGCTGGCAGAGAACATGCAACTACAAATCAGCCAGGAATTGGAGAGCCTGGTTGTGGGAGCAGCCTGCACCCCACGAAGATGACCAGGAAAAGAGATAGCATTTTTCATAACCCTCAGCTTTGGACAGATGCGTGGAGGAATTAAAAGCTCTGCTTAGACTCATTACCGAAAGTTCCTTTCACACTAAATGAAAATACCAAATAAAAGGTGGACATCTGTAGTCATGGAGAAAGTTGTCATCTAAATATCTGTGATAAAATAATCAGGAGAAGCACGGTACAACAGAGGAGATACCCAGTAGGTGTTTATGTAGCTTCATAGAGCAACAGACTGTAAGGAATGGACCACATTAAATACAATTAATACTGCTGCTGCTTTCTCTACTTGCACATTCAATAATGTAAACCAGTGCCTTGTATATGCAGCAGGAAATGTATGCCCCAAAGCTCACTATGTTATCTCTCAATAGACACACCTGTGCTTTGCCCATTTCTCCTTGCTGTTGTAAAAGTTCTGAGAGCATCCCCCTTCCTGGGGTTTGGCTGCCGGGGCTCAGGGCCAACTCCCTACCAGCAGCCCCTCAGGGGATATGAGGAGTCCCCAGGCAGCCTGCGGGTTGGCTGTGGCTGCAGCCCCCACCATGGGACCACTGCTTCCGATACACACCCATGGATAGGATCTCCTGGCCCCACCATGGCAGGACCAGCCTGGGGGCCGCGGGGTCTGGGCTGACCCCATTACCACCTCTATTCAGCTCCACTGTCACCCTCAGCCCCTGCAAGACAGCAGACCCCCTGGGTGTATTACAATAGCCTGTTGAAATTTGCTTTGTTATGTTATTTCTTCATTATTATACTACAGCTTAAAAAAAAAATAAACTCCTAAGAATGTTAGTATCAAACTGTAATAACTTCCCTTGAAATGGGTAGTAAATCTTCCTATCATTTAACTCAATATAGCAGGCATAACATTAAATAAAATTAATACTGCTGCTGCTTGTTCTGCTCATACATTCAGTAATGCAAACCTGTGCCTTATTTGAGGTTATGTATAAATTTAATATACATACTATTACAACAAGGTCACTTTGGAATAATCTCTTTGATTGATTGGAGGCAGGCGGAATGTGGAGGGAAGAAGTAATCTTGAATGGAAAATACACAGTATCAGCCTGCACGGAAATGGCACAACAGCTTCTTTTCAAGTCAGAGTATATGAATGGCAACTATTACAGTTTTGCTTAAACGGCATAGCCAAGCACGGTTGCAGCTTTGCCAGTTGTTTTCCATAATAAAATAAATTCTTCTGGGTTCTCTTCACTACTGGTCTTCTTGCCATGTTTGTCACTCCAGTGTTGAAGTACTTAACACACACAAAAGCACCTTTTGGTTTTTTGTCTTCAGATGAGTTCTCTATATCTATTTCTCCACTCTGTGCTATCAAAATAATAAGCTATCAATCAGGATGAGAATATCTTATAAAAGCAAGAAAGAAAAAAAGTCATATTCTCCAGAACACTTCTCCTCAGTACAATATTGCAATCAATCACTGTGACGGCACGGGAAGAGAAATTTCCATTACAGTATGTGTGTGGACAAAAGAGATCCAAGCAGGAGGCACAGCCTTCTGGATGCAGTGCAATGTCAATGCTTAATTGGTGCTGGTCATCAGCATTTGAGTATTTGTGTCAGTGGCCAGATTAGGTTGATAATTAAATATTAGTATACTTGTATGACATCTTTTGCATTTTTTTAACTCTGAAATGGCTGTGAAACTTTAGCAAATCCCAAGGCTCCACCGTGCTAGTCTCTTCTGACTGGCAAGCAAAAGCCATTGGATGCTGGATCAAACCCAGCAGCGGTGGTGCATCTCTTCAGGTAACTACCTTGTTTCAACAATATTTCAAGGGAAAAGGAACCTATTGCAACCTCTCAAAAATTGCTCCAGTAGATATTCGATCTAACTATGGAAAAAGAACGTGCTCATTGTCCTGACTTTTAATTTTGTCAACTGTCAGCTAGTGAATGTTAGTGTTACCCTGTCCTGCCGGTTTGAAGAGCCCTCTGCTACCATACCAGTTCCCCACACAGATGTTCACAGACAAATAATTCTTCAACCATTCCTTTTGTATGTTAAACAGACTCACTTCCTCAAACCATTGAATCTTAGGCCTTTTCTCTGATTCTTCCAGTGTTTTAATGTCTTCCTTGAACACTGCAGGTTTTCAGCAACTTCCTTGAGTCATTAACACAAAAACTGTCTCCCACTGTGTTCATATTAGTATCAAATAGGTGACAGAATCACTTTCTTGTTATTCATCATTCTCTTTAACAGATGCCAAAGGATTCCCTCAGCACTTTGACCAGTGTTGTCCAGGAAACTTCTGTCCGAGTGAGGATTGGTAATGAGCCTCCAGTCTCCTTCAGGGGCACAGCTTCCCAGGGCAGACTAGCCTGTGATCTCATTACAGCTTCCCATCTTTGTTCCCAGACACACAACCTCTCACTGGCATGAACTGACTTGTCTGTATTGCTTTCAAACCCCAACATCTGCTTGTGTCCCTGATGGCTAAAAGTAACAACAATCCCCTGGAGAACTTCAGAGCATCTGGCTGGAGTGCACACCCTGGCCATCTACTCAACTCCATGTCAAGGTGGGACTCAAGTAAACTTTGAGACACCTTCTGCCTTTTTACTCCTCCATCTCTCCTTGTTTAAGGTGGGATGAGAGCCCAAAATAGAACTGCAGGGTAGACCGGAGTTCCTGAGCACCATGACAAGGTCTCTGAGCTGCAGTGAGAGGACAGTGGCTGAGGACTGGAGAAACTGAACAAGGACTTGCTCCCTTGGTTGTTTATCACTCATGCGTTGTACAGTGTGTTCATATATTACGTCTTCTCTTAGCACTGAAAGGGGAAACGAAAGTGCCTGAAACATCAGAAAGTCCTGTCTCATCCCTGATTGAAAAAAAGCAGCCATATTTTCCACAGAAGGTGAGTATAATAGGATCTGAGAGTATCACAGTCAGGAGAGGATAGAGCAGAGACATACTTGGTGTTCCCTTTCCCTAACATCTGAGTACCACAAGCTATTCTGCGGAGGTAAACTTTCTGTGGAGGTCACTTCAAAATCACTTGAACTGCATCCAGCCCAAGATTGCAGGTGGCAGATCATCTTGGACTGCTTTCAAACTTGCATCTAGATCTACTATTTATAATTGCAAGCTTTTAACTTGGGCACCTCTGTGAGCAAGTCTCACAGCTTTCTTCAGTTATTGGTTTGTGCCACAATACCTTTGACAAATAAGAGAAACCTTTCCATTTTTCTTTGTTGTATGCGTAAAAGAGAAAATATCACGTGTTTGTCCTCCATCCACCCTGACTGTCTCTTTTTTTAACTACTCAATGATACATTAGATTCAAAATGCCAGATTGTTCAGGGCTTAGCCCTCCATCAACTTTTGCCACACTATTGATCTTCCTGTACAAGCTGTAATGTGTTGAGGCTCTATGGATGAATGATGCTACCACAATTTTTTCTTATACTGTTGGTATCAACATTTTAAAATTTATGTCACTTGATTTCCCATGTCACAGCTTTGCTAACAGCAATTCTCCATCCATAACAATGCTTTCCTGAAGAGCCCTGATTCAGCTCTTCTACTGTGAACATTTTTTTTCCTCCTTTAAAAGGCTTTCAGACTCTTCAGGAAAGTCAAAAAGCACTCAATATAACTGCCCTCTTCCTTTTAAAAAGCATTTGTGGTGGACTAATATATTGCCTCAAACACGCTAATTACATCTGGTAATGCCTGAGTATTGCATTGCAGGACAGGTGCAGTAAACTCAGCAGCAGCACTCTACTTGTGTTCCATCATGCTAATGAAAGCAATAAATCAATGACATGTTCTAAACCTTGACTTCCCCCAAAAAGGAGAAACGCTAACAAAATTTAGCACATCCGGCTTAGAATTCCTCACAGATGGATAGCTCTCTTTTCATCCTGGAAAGGTTTAAATTCTCCTTTCAGCACAAGGGCAATCCTCCAAGATGCTGAGCATGCAATGGATCTGAATGTGCCCTTTTCTTTTTTGGACTGTGTTAACTTTGAAACAGGTACACTCTTCAGATTAATGATACGAAGAATAGAGGGCTTAGGTGAATTCTTTGAGGAACAGAGGGCTACAGATGATAATTTTACAGAGGTTATAGAAAACAAGGAGACTTCAATTCAGAAAGCCAGGTAAGTCCGTTTTCCCTATTATGGTACAAACATGGAAAAAATTTCAGTCTCCAGAGTCAAAAAAGTAATATGAAAGGACTTCAAAACCCTGTCAGCTCATAGTCTGGAGAACAAAGGTAAAGTTAAGGCTAGATTTGAAAGATCAAAGACTTAAATGACTTCTCTTCCTTTGGAGCTGTACTTCATTTGCCTAAAGGGTGCATTTTCAATGTTGTGCAGCTAAAGTAATTGATGACACGTATCCCTGTTATCTATGGGGTGTATATGTCTTGGTCTGCATATAACAGTTATTTCTGCTCTGAAGTTTCTATATTCTTCCTCAACTGTTGTAGCATATATGGACACTCATTTTTAAAACAAAAAGTAATCAGAAATAACTACTAGTAATACCCAAAGTCACTAAGAAGTAAATTGGCCTCTCTGAGAAGGGTCAATGTACGACCTACCTAGATTTTTAGTGTCAAATCTGATCAGTATGCTGGATGTTAATGCCTTCAAAGCAGTGCCACATAGATACTAAAGGGCTGCAGGCTTTAGCGTACCATAGACTGACATGAAAAGCAGCAAGAATAACCAAGGATCCACATCATGTTTGTGCAAGGATCTAGGCATCTCTTGCAGTTAGCACAAAAGGACTGAAGATGTTCCAGTTCTTTGGTCAGGGCTCTTTTCATTTCAATGGATCTGCATCCACCTTCAAGGAGCCTGTTTATGCAGAATTTGTGGAAATGAAGTGGATTTCTTGCTAAGAGCTAAAGAGAGGTAATGTATCACATGACAGAAAAGTCTTCCATTGACTCCATTAAACTTTGCCACTAGCTGATAATGGTATCCCTAACTACTTGCTAGGGATAATGTTCCGATATTGTGGCAGCTGGCTCCTGCACATCTTTAACTGTGAAGCAGAAGAGTTTTCAAGTAGGTCAGCTCACAGCATCAAAGGACAATGTCTGAAGTAAGATCATTCAGTCTCTGTAAGGTCTTTGATGAATGTATACAACTTATAGGTACAGCAGACTCTGGCAGTTGCAATACTTGAATTTTAGTTCCTATTATAGCAACACTGCAGTACTTGGCAGTATTTATGACCCCTCTTTATTGTTTTTTGTTATTTAGGTGCTAACAGTGTGCAGGAGCTAATCCAAGAAGTAAAGAAAGAATCTGCCTAGAGAACTTGGTGTGACCGCATTGTAATTTTTCTTCATAGTTCGCACAGAGAAGCTTCTACAACATGTTTTTTCTTAGATTCTTATTTTACTAGTATCTTATATGTTACATCCTTTGACATTGGAGAAATCTGTCTAAGGATTTATCAAGGTACCATTCTGTCCACCCTGCCTTGTACAAAGTTATTCCATAAACATATCAGTTTGGTGAATGTTTACTGAGTATGGAATGGCTCAACAAGAAGTGAGTCCGCCAGCTCTTACCAAAAGACTAAATTTCAGCAAAGTGTAAAACAGATCTTTGGTCTAGAAAATTTAAATAGAGTTGCATGCATTTTCCATACAAAATTGTATTTATATTAATCGATGTGTTTGTCCAGCACCTGAATATCAAATTTTAAAGGAATATAGAGTAAAGAAAACTCCCCTTGCTTACTGTGACAGCAATAGCAATTATCAGCTATGCAGTCCAGTCTTTGCTATTTTGAAATGACAGGTGGCTGAAATTTTTATTTTTCCATTTGTTATTTTCAACTGGTTTCTAAAATGTAGAGGTAAAGCCTGTCATCTCTAATAGTATTATGCAGCTTGAAAAAGTAAATTAGGTGTTTTATTAAACCTTATCCAACACAAATGTATCATCACTGAGGAATTCTGGAATATATATGTCAAAATTTCTCTAAATTGTGTGACATTTGGAGAATATGCTGGCAAGATTTTGAAAAAGAGAAAAGCTTATTAAAATGTCCTGGAGATACTACTGTGACCCGATCCTGCTTTCTTGAAGATAAATAAATGAAGCATATACAATAGAGGAGAAGAAAGCACAGCAAAAACAGAAAGCATAACTTTGGTGTCTGAGTTTTACTTGTAGTCTCATTGTTAGAGAAATTTAGGCACAACACTGTCAGCCTCTGTCAGTCACCTCAAAAACTGCCAATCTGATACCAGTGCTAATTTTTCTAATATACTGCTTTTAGCTGCCATTTTGGAGGTGTTTAAAAGACTCAGTTTCAACTTGCTAAAACAAAGACTCCTTAAACAGAGGGCAAAAGGAAGACAGGAATGAGAAGAAACAGGGTAGGAAAGGCTGGTAAAAAAAGCAGCACATAAGGACAGCTATAGAACTTGTACCTTTCAAGAGGCATCTGGCAGCCAGACAGGGCTGACATTGATCCTGATATCACCTGCGCTCTCCCTCTAGGACTGTCTGGCCACGACATCTCTCAGGCTTAGAATGATAATGGCACAGTGGGTCTAGAGTCCTGACCACATCAACGAAACTCATTTGTCTTAGCTTCGCATCTCACCCATATTTAAATCAAATCACAAGCATTCAGAATAGCCACTCACCCATTATTTTGTCCACTAATTGGCTCTAATTTAAGTGGTTCAATTTTAGGCAAAGAATTTAGTCATCAGATTCTGTGCTCCTACATATCCTACTTACAAGCGCAATCTCAGCATTTCCACACTTGTGATGTATCCAAAAAGCCTTTGATTTATTAGATTAATTGAATTTTTCTGTCTTTGGCAAATTTTTACAAACATTTTTCTATAGGGGGATGAACTGAGTTTCTGTTACATAGAACAGCTCCTTTGAGCTGTGTGCTAAATGCATCTCATCCTTCTTGCTCTGTTTGACATGCAAAAGAACTGATCTGGCTGAGACACAACTCCAGGATATTTGTGGCTGTGAAGCCCAAGAGTAGTTAGATGCTTTCTTCTGAGAAACAGAGCCTACACTGCACCTCCATCTTAGCTTTTTCTTCTGAGTAACTTCAGTAGTGCAGCATGACAATTTAGATTCACCTTCCAAGACACCACTCTCCTTGGGATGGGACGTTTCCTATCCCTGACTGGGACTGGGATTTCACTGGTTAGCAGGACAATGCAGAGGCATTTCCACACTGACCTTGTCTCTTTGCCCAACACTTGCAAATTTATTTCCAGAATGATTTGTATGTTCTGACATGTGTTGGTAAAGTCAACTTGGTGACGATAGCTTGACTTGTAAGCTACAGCAGCACAGAGTCTTAATTTATTGTATCCTCTGCCAGTGCATTACCATTTTAAAATTCTTACTGTGTTATTCATATTCTAAGTAATAACATACAGATTCATAATGGCTGTCTTAGAAATATGTGTGGTAATTATAATATATTTGTAATAACGAACTTCACTGCACAAAAAGCCTCCTTACCTGGCAGGAAGCAGCTGAGACATTCAAAACCAGAAAGGTAACTATTTTTCAGAGATAACAACTGTAGGGCATCCAGACAAATAAAGACAATCCTGGAGTCCAAGCATGAGATGAGCTCTAAAAGAGAGAATATTTACTCTGCATCCTACATCAAGCCAATCTGCTTTCAAGTCACTGGAACAGTTCAGGCTGCTGACCATCTATCTCAGACACAGGGTGGTCAGTGTTGTGCTGGTAGACAGGTGGTCCAGCCAAGCTACTGTGCTCATAGGAGACTGTGTGGGGTTTAAGAGTTTATCTTCAAAGTAGTTTCTCTAGAAACAGCAGCAGTACAGTAAGTTTCCCTTGGTCTTTCTGCTTCAGTTCACTTTCAGACTGTTTGAAGCCGATTCTGCTTCAGCCAACCCACATGCAATCCCAGCAGGTAGCACCACTCCTTCAATACTGAATGACTTTCGTCCCTTTAGATTGCTTACCAACTTATTTCCATACTCTTTCTAGTGTTTGTTTAAATATATCTGCATATGTCCTGGCTTTTAAGATAATAAGAAGAGAGATTATGTATTTGATCATGCTCAGTGCTGTCCCTGGAAACCTTGGGAATTTTCCAAATTATCGTATCACGTTAAGCACTGAAAAGTGCCACTGATTTCCTCCTGAGCTTCTTTTGTCACTCACCCTGGACATCTGTTCTTTAATAATCTTGATAATCTGCATGTTGTAAGAAATTACAAAGAGCAATGACAGTATCGTTAATGCATACAGGGCATTTTGGCTGGAAGACTGAGCACTGTGCATTGTTGTACAAGTATTGGGCCTTCAGGAATACTTAATATTGTGGAGATCATAAGGAATGAGATAACTTATGCAACAGCAAGAAAGTTGTTCAGGGTGTTTTGGAAATGACAGAAATTCACACAGGGCATCAGTGACATGGAAGAAAGGGGAAGGGGGCTGGGATGGAGGAAGGAAAGAAGGAGAGAAGAAAGGGAGGAAGGGCAGAAGAAATGTTGTCATCCTTTTCAGTGCTTGGTCTTGCTTCTCCAGAAATAACTGAGAGTTTTGTGATTGCCCGAAGAAGTAATAGGAGAAAAACATTTTGTACGCTCACCTGCAGGTAATGATGGTCCTCTCCTTAAAAATAAAATAAAACAAAAAGCAGCCCAGATATCTCCCAGTTGCCAGTACTTAGGACTTCTTTTCCTAAGCAAATAACGCTTCTTCAAGCACTGTCTATCTCTCCTCTCCTGCCTGTAACAGAAAGCAGTGTATAGACCACAGGGCCATTAATCCACATGGAGACTGATAGTCACAGAGCTCTTTCCCCTCAGAATGCTCCTTCCTCTAGAGCATGTCATCACAGTCTTAACTTGGGTCTGTGTTCCCCAGGCCACATACACTTGTTTGGTGGCCTGGAGGGGCTGGTTGCCAGGACCAAGGAAGAAGCAATGTGCCCAAGGCACTGAAAGGTGGGCCCCTAACCAGGGCACTGAAGTCAAAAAGGACTCATAAGCTGGCACACTTCACAGCATGCCACAGCCTCTTGTATGGCCCATCCTCTTTCACATGGCCCAATGTTCCAGGCACCTCCTCTGCATATGCCTCCTCTCAGGAAGATGGATTGCACAGCTTCATTTTGGCATCAAGATATACTTGCCACTTTACTGGCTAATCTAAATAAATGAATGTACTCCTTTTCATTCCCTTCAGCATTTTCTTCTTATTAGAGATAATATACGGTAGGCAAAGGCATGTACTCTGTACCCCAGGAGTTCAGTTGCAGCAGCCTCAGCTACAAAACTTGGAGCATCTTCGGAGTCATGCAAGGAATCAGCACTCCAACTTGTCTCACTTCAGACACACTCTAGGTACCGAATATTTCCATCTGTATGTAAGGTCACTGTCATTTATTTATTTTAGTCTCCAAATACTGCAGTACACTCTTTTTTGCTGTATGTCACACTACTGCTCCCTGCTGCCCAAGTCTGTTTCAGATCCATAGATCCATTTTACGCCACCTATACATGAGACAGATCATATACTGACTGTGGATAACTAGCTTCTCAGAAGCAGAGGAGCTGCTTGCTGTCGATGAGATGTTTGTCTCACTATGATTAATTACTGTGAAATGCCCACAGAGATTTAAAGTCATGATTAATTACTACAAAATGCACAAAGATCTTAAAGACTAAATTATACCACTAGCTAAGTTTACCGAAGAGTTCCTGTACATCCTACATCTGGGGACACTTCTGCAACATGCAATCAGCTGATAAAACTCACACAGAACATATGGTTAATTATCAGGAAAAGACTAAATAAAAATAGCCAGTAGAAAGTTCTCTGTTAATAGATATTCAATGATTGAGGTGTTAATAGTCTATTTCTTTAATTGATCCTTTACTTTACCTAGAAGATACTGATTTATTTGCAAAGCAAAATACCCTTTAAAAGAAGCAGTTATATTGTTAGTGGTGCTTTTTTCTCAATTTGGCCTTCTCAAAGACATATCAGTTCCTAAAAGCTTAACTTTCCTTCAGAGAAAAAAATGCTAGATCCCATCTGTAGGATACATTTCTCTCCTGGTTTATTCAGTACACAAGTTGAGATTAATAAGCTCCAGTATTTTACACTAAGCTTATTAGAGATCAAAGTTTTAATAGGTTTGAAACAGCCTTCTAAAATTCCACATATAAAAGAACAGCAAAGAGCAATTTACTCCCTTTTCTGGGAACTTCCACAAAGAACTTCATCACTCAAATAAAATCCAGAATCCAGACCACACTGTATTCCATGGCAGGGAGGGAAGGGTCAGTCAGTCCACCCCAACTCCTGTCACATTTAGCTCGTGCTGGATTTGTGATAGCCTTCTCCCTTCTGGCAGATGAGCGCTCATAACACACCCATGGTTCACCAGGTAGAAGAAATCTGCTTTTACGCAGGGAGAGACAAGGTGGGGCAGAGGACGTGGCAGTGAGGGTCGCTGTTACCTGCACAAACAAGTAACCGCAGAGCACTGCAGACTGTGTTGGCTTCTCCGATTGGTAAAACCCCATCAAAAACACAGGCTCTTTGAAAGACAAAAATGTATTATGATAATCACTTCAATCCTTCTTCAGTTATCCATGCAGAACTTCACTGCATTATTCAATATTTTTCGCTCTAAGGCACTGAATTAAGTCCTTTTAAAAAGTTTTTAAAAGTTTTGTTCCTGTAGCACTTGAAATTCTTACTGAATTTTATCTTTGGACTTTCTGGGAAAGTATTCCTTTCACCATTTCTTTCTGCCAACAGTAATGCATTTAACAGAGCTTTACAATGTTGCTGTCCAGCATGTTGCATTTAAAAACATAAGGAAAAAAAAATGTGCTCTGAGTACTGGGATTTCTTGTCAAGATAATTTGCCCAGATTCGCCAACATACATAAACCCAAGAACTGTAGAGATCTTTAAATACACACACACTATCTATAAGGTCTAGGTGCAGAGTAAGAGTGCCCTTTGGTAGCAGGTATTTTACGCAAGGGGATTTCATTCTATGCAGAGATTTGGTACACACAGTATTTTTTCTCTTTTAGCTGACCTGTTAGAGATAGGTCAAACAATCAGACCTGCTAAAGCCAAAACAAACTACTTCTTTCCCTTGCCTCTTCAGAGCTTTCCACTTCCTCCAGTTTTACAAGCCTGAGTGCAGATAAGCTGCTGCGAGAACACTCTGAGCAATCAAATCTGTATTCTTTTGGGATTATTATTATTATTGCTTTTGTTGTTGTGGATTCAAGTGTGAAAAAAGAACCATCAAAATTTGACCCAGGAACATCCCATACTCTGCTGGTTAGACATTTTCACCCATACAAAGGTCTTCTTTCAGGAACAGCTATTGAAATTACTCCAACCTAAGCCTAAGGATGAGATAACTCATGAAAAGGGAAATGGTAAATAATGTTGGAGGAGATTAATTTTATCTAAGAAGTGGGACAAAGACCAAGTATGCTCTCTCAAAAAGCTATCTAGAAGCTGACAGCACAAAACTGAGCCAAGAGTAGAGTTAGAACTAATGAGGATACTGAAACTTCCTGAAACAAACAGAAAAATCAGGAAATCATTGTAATCATAAATGCAAAGACGTGAATCAGTGACACAGAAGTTGGATAGGAGTTAGATGTCCTTCCAACAAAGAGCTCCAGACTTTGCCAGCCTAGGAAATTCAAGCTGTGTATCAGTGTATTAGAGTACCTAGAAAGCTGGCCTTGCTCCTCTACTTTCGGTAACAGACAGTTGCTTAAGTTGCAAATGCTCATTTAAAATGCTTAGGCTGTGAAAAAAAATAAAACCCACAGATCGGCATAATGAACTGAGAGACAGCTTTTTAATGGGAGAGCACAGATGTTCTATGCATGATGGCTATAGTTTAAATTGAAAAGTGCTACTGTTTGGCCATCGTTTAAAATCATGATGCACTAAAGGAGAGATTTCAGGACATGCACACTTGAGGAGCATATACCTAAGGTAGAGCTAAATGTTATCTCTACTCTGCTCCGACTGAGTGAAAAGAAAATGGTTTTCATGCGCATGGAAAGCAAAAGAAGGAAAATGATCTCGTAGCTGGGGTAGGAGAGGAAAGCAGGAGTGAAAGGCAAAGAATATGGACAGTAGCAACCTCCCAGCAGCAACCTCAAACAGATTTTTTTTCCCCAAGGATGGGACTACCACAGCAGGTGGGAAGGCAGTCCCACTGCCCTGCAGCCCATAAGCCAGCATTGTGCTGGCACTGGGACAGGATGAAGGGCGAACAGGATGGGAACTCCCAGAGCCTGTTCCACTCAGCAGAGGTCCCCAAGTCAGCCATGTCATATTGCTGCACAGATCCCCTCTAGCCAGTTCTCTGCCGCAATCCGTGGACATATTGAGCAACATTTAGGCTGCTGCCATAACAGAGCAGAGCGTGCCTTGCTAATGGCAAGATCATCAGCAGCCACTCATGGTGAGCACTCCCACTCTCCTTATTTGCCTGGCACTTCAGAGTGACCACAGTACATGCTCTGAGTTGGGGATGCTAGATTAGACCTCCCAGGTGTGGTGGTAATAGAAGTAATACCTCATATTTCACCAGACAATAAATAAAGGATACCAGCTGGATGCCCACAGCTCTTCTCCCAGTATCTACCTTAGCTTGGACATTTCAGATCAGCTGCAGATGGCAGCCCTTCCTTCCCCTTGGAGAAACAATATGACACCCTCTGGATAGTGTATTTTTAACAAGGAACAACTGCCAGTCAAACTCATTGCTGCTTAAAGTAGAAGACTTTAAAGGTCTCTATAAAATTATGCTTCTGGGGATTTCTCCTTCCAAGACAGCACTGTCCGCTAGTTCTGATGATACAGGTCAGTTATCCAGTAGCTAATTATGTCTGGAATTGCAAACAGCCCCATATGCTCCCCAAATCTGTTCCACCAGCACTTCTCCCCACTAACTATGCAATAGAAACAGGGGGATGCCGTCAAATGAGCAATAAATCTGACTTCTCCGTACGCTTCACACTATAGAAAAAAAAAAAGCTGGGACAGAAAAAGCTGAAGAATCTTGCTAAGACGATAAGACAACTACAGTGAAAAGAAATCCAGGCATATTCTGATTGCTTAAAATCCGTCAGATTTATCCCATGGCAAGCCATGGTGAAAGAATAGCCAATCAAAGCTACTTTCTTCTTAAGACAGCAGGGAAGAGAGGGACAATGGGTAGAACCAATAAGAGTTTTCACTGGTCATGAAAAATACAGAAAGGAGCAAAAGAGCCCATTTAGTTTATATGCTTGTTCGGGAGAATGCAGGTCTTTTTCCCCCTTTCTTTTGTTTATCTCTCTTTCTGCTTCCTCCTTTTTGCTACCCTGCACAGTTGTCAATCTATGAGAGTCAAGATGCTCTTCAAAGAAGCTGATCATGCAAAATGTGTAGGAAGCGGTCGAAAAGCCTTGGCTAAAGAAGAAAATCCTTGGCTCCCACTCCTTTCACCACTAGTCATTATGGAAAAGGTGTGTTGTAGGAGACAGAGGTATCTGCACGCTTCAGGAAAATGAATCCTCAAAGCCTAGCATAAAATACAGTCACGGGTTTTTGTTGGTTTGTAAAATTAGCTTATAAAATTGTATGGAATTGTATTGTAACATGCATTAAATGAAGCAGAAAATTAAGCAGAGATTCTTTTGGCTGTTCTCAACAAAATGTTATCTGCTTATAACAGAATTTCACTTTTAACATTTTTTCTGACTATAACAGAAATATGTTTTCATCTCTGCTACAATTCCTACAGTATGTTGCTGGGAAGGTCATTTTCCTTGCTGAGCAGCAGTTAGGGGCTGGGAGAAAAGCAACTTTACGAGATTCATTAGCTGAAACTGACTAGGCAGAGCACCGGTTAATATTATTTTGGCTTTGGAGTGTGCATACATCATTGCACGTGTCCAAATAAAATGTTCTTACAAGAAACTATACTTGACACAATAAATAATACTATTCGGTTCTGTCCAAAACTACATCTAAATGGTCTGAGAAGCACAAGCAGTAGGTACAGTGCTAACTTCTGTCGTTAAAGTCAATGTGCCACAGTTATTAGTACTTCAAACATTTCCATTTTATTAACTGTGGTAGGGTTGCCTAAGCTACATGGCCATGCACAATTTTGTTAACAATCCTCTGTCAGGCAGAGGTCTCGTTAAGGTTCATTACTCTTTATTTATGTTTTTAAAACCCTGTAGCTGCAATCAATACTAGTAGTTTACAGTCAGCTGCGAAAAGTAACAGTGACCTCCAATCTGCATACACCAAGCTGCTCCTGGACATTAAGCACCCAGCACTGTCCACCTTCTCTACTCCTTTGCCTTGCACATAACTTACATCATCTGAGCACTGTAAATTGATATGTATACATACAACTCACAGCTTAGATATGCACACAAAATGCAGAGGTAGAATGGAATAAGGTAGGGAATAATGAAGACTGAAGACTGAAATAAGAGACAGAGGTAAAAGAGAGGGAGAAAGGATGATGTGGTAGAGAGCAGCCCTAGGAGGCTGCATCCCAGAGACGATGCTTCAGTCATTTCCCATTGTATTACTCACACGCATTTATAACTTGAATGGATTAATAAAAGGGTATGTTTTCTTCGAGCTATCCTCGTAGCTATAAGAGTGCAGATATGGTAAATATCCTCTCTAAAATGCATTCCCTGCTTCTCATCTCCCACTGTGTGGAGAAACTAAAGTTAAATTAATTTTAAAATACTTATTGACTGACTTCTTTAGCATCCTCAGGTATCGGAGCAGAGAGTTAATCACTGTTTAACTTCCAAACTGTTTTTGTCACTTGGTTAAACATTCACTCTCAGAAAACCTCGCCAATGTAAGATCCAAATCTGTGAGACACAGAGCACCATCCCTGAGCTTAATGCCCTCAGATGCCTTTGTCTTCCAGAGGGGCTTAGGATGAGGTCATTAAAAGCAATCACTAAGAAGTCATGCCTGATTACTCTTTCAATTAGGGATTGATCCCACAAGCAATTATGTGCTTTAAGTGCAGAAACCAAAGGCTGGTGCTGAGTACGCAGTGTTTACTCGGTCAGTGAAGCTCGATGACAGACCAAGTAAAGGTGGAGAGAGAGAAAAAAAGAAAAAAGCCATTGGCAATATAGCCAAATTTGTGCAACCTACTTGCCAAATCCTGCAGAAGAGGGGGACATGGGCATGCCCCTCCCGAGCTGCTCAGGGTGAGATGCAGTGATGTCATTGAATGAGAGTGAGGAATTTCAGGTGCTGCTTGTGTCGACAGAACTAGCAGGTAAAACAACAGAATCTTTGAATCATTGAGGTTGGAAAAGACCTCTGAGATCATCAAGTTCAGCCGTCAACCCAACATCACCATGCCTACTAAACTATGTCCTGAAGTGCCATACCTACAGGTTTTTTGAACACCTCCAGGGATGTGAGTGCACCACTTCCCTGTGCTGGGGAGCCTGTTCCAATGCTTGACCACTCTTTAAGTAAATAAATGTTTCCTAATATTCAATCTAAACCTCCCCTTGATGCAGCTTGAGGTTATTTCCTCTCGTCCTATCACTGCTTACTTGGGAGAAGAGACCAACACTCACCTCCCTACAGTCTCCTTTCAGGTAGTTGTAGAGAGCAATGAGGTCTCCCCTCAGCCTCCTCTTCTCCAAGCTAAACAATCCCAGTTCCTTCAGCCTCTCCTCATAAGACTTGTTCTCCTGATCCTTCACCAGCTTCATTGCCCTTCTCCAGCCCACGCTCCAGCACCTCAACGTCCTTCTTGTACCGAGGGACCCAAAACTGCACACAGTATTCGAGGTATGGCCTCACCAGTGCCGAGTACACAAGCACGATCACTTCCCTACTCCCGCTGGCCACACCATTCCTGACGCAAGCCAGAATTCTGTTGACTTTCCTGGCCACCTTGGCACACTGCTGGCTCCTGTTCAGCCAGCTGTCAACCAGCACCCCTAGGTCCTTTTCCGCCAGGCAGCTTTTCCTCTTCCCCAAGCCTGTAGCATTGCAGAGGGTCACATTGTGACCAAAGTGCAGGACCCAGCACTTGGACTTGTTGAACCTCATACAGTTCACCTCGGCCCAAGGGTGCAGACTGTCCAGATCCCTCTGCAGAGCCTTCCTACCCTCAAGAAGATCGACACGCCACCCAGTTTAGTGTCATCTGCAAACTTACTGAGGGAGCACTCAATCCCCTCATCCAGATCATTGATATTAAACAGAACTGGCCCCAGCACTGAGCCCTGAGGAATATCACTTGTGACCAGCTGCCAACTGGATTTAACTCCTTCACCACAACTCTCTGAGCCTGGACATCCAGCCAGTTTCTTACCAAGGAAGGAGTACACCTATCTAAGGCATGAGCCACCAGCGTCTCTAAAAGAATGATGCAGAAGATAGAGTCAAAGGCTTTGCTAAAGTCCCGGTGGATAACATCCACAGCCTTTCCATCATCCACTAGGCAGGTCACCTGGTCATAGAAGGAGATCAGGTTGGTCAAGGAGGACCTGCCTTTCACGAAACCACGCTGGCTGGGTCTGATCCTCTGGTTGTCCTGCACATGCCTGGTGAGCACATGTGAGATGAACCACTCCATAGTCTTCCCCAGTAGAGAGTTCAGGCTGACAGACCTCCTTCCAGCCCTTCTTGGAGATGGGCATCACATCGACAAGCCTCCAGTCATCTGGGACCTCCCTTGTTAACCAGGAATGCTGATAAAGGATGGAGAGTGGCTTGGCAAGCTCCTCCACCCTCAGTACTTTCAGGTGGATCCCATATGGCCCCATAGACTTGTGCCTTTCCAGGTGGCATAGCAGGTCGATAATTGCTTCTTCCTGGATTGTGGGTGTTTCATTCTGCTCTCTGTCCCTGTCTTCCAGCTCAAGGGGCTGAATACCCTGGAGATAACTGGTCTGACTATTAAAGACTGAAGTAAAGAAGGCATTAAGTACCTCAGCATTTTTCTCATCCTTGGTGACTATGTCATGGGACTTCTGCCAGATGCTTGTAGGATGCTTCATCTACCTCTTCATTCTAGTTGAGTGGTCTTTAACAGACTCCCAGCAGGATATCTGCCTTGTTGGCCTTCCACTTCATCCTTATCCATAAACACTCAACTTTATCACTATCATTGAGCTCTATGCAATCAAAACATTCCCTGAAATACAGACCCACCTCACCACCTTTCCTTCCCTGTCAATCACTTCTGAAGAGTTTATAGCCATCCATTGCAGCACTGCAGTCATGAGAGTCATCCTACCATGTTTCTGTGATGGAGACTAAGTCATAGCTATTGTGCTGCACAATGCCTTCCAGCTCCTCCTGTTTGTTGCCCATGCATTGGTGTAGATCCACTTGAGTTGGGCTACCAATTTTACCCCTAACATTGGCATGCTACCCCTAGGCTCATCTCTAGCGAGCCTGGTTATATGCCCTTTCTCCTTTGAACCTAGTTTAAAGCCCTCTTGATAAGTCCCACCAACTCATGAGTGAGAATCCTTTTCCCCTTAGAGATAGCTGAACTCCATCTGTCGACAGCTGGCCGGTGTTATGTAAACCTCCCCATGATCATAACAACCAAAAATCTACTGATGGCACCAGCCTCTATGCCACATGTTAATCAGGTGAGTTTTCCTGTTCCTTTCAATATTCTTCCCCGCCACTGACAGGACTGAGGAAAACACTGTCTGTGCTCCTGATCCTTCAACCAATTGCCCCAGTGCCCTGAAGTCCCTTTAGATCGCTTTTGGACTTCTCTTTGCAACCTCGTCACTGCCAACCTGCATAACTGATAGTGGGTAATAATCAGAGGGCCATACCAGACCAGGTGTTGGAGATCACTCCAGAATAATGTGAGACCAGAAGAAAGTGAAGGGCCAGTATTTGCCAGTATTTGGCAGTCTGTTGGCCAGGTCTACATGGAAGGCAGCTTTTTTACTGTTCTACGAGATTGTAGCCTGTGCTGTAGCCTTAGCTGAAGCAGCAAAGTCTGCATACCAGCCCTGCTTGGTGCTGCTCTCCCACCATCCCAGATCCTGTCTTGATTCCTCATGGATTGGCCTGGGAAGACACAACAAATGCAAATGCCATCTGAGAAAATAATTTTACTTCTCTGCTGGTATTTTCACACTCATTTTGCCTTCATTTTCTGTCTGTCTATCCAGCAGGTTTATGTAGGAGCCTTTGCTGAAACAGTAAAGGCTGAGACAAACTATAGACTAAGAACTTAGAGAAATTATTCAGTGCATAAGGAATAAATTAAAAGAAATCAGATAATTAACAAACAGAAAACAGAATCCAATAACTTATTAGTCATCAGCTCTCCCTAGCAGTTCTGTCCTCAGAGTGGTTAGTTTCTGTTTCACATATATTATATTGAGTCTCCCACTACCTCCATATACCTCACCACAGCTACTGTTATGTCCCTGAGGAGCTCTTCAATGGCCATCAGACCCCAATAGTTACTGTGGAGAGGCAACGCAGGCCAGGTGCCCGGCACAGAATGGCGGAAACAGCAGGACTAGCAGGGCTTCACCAGCTCCAGAACCCACAACCCACATGAGGCCATCAGAGTGAGGCTGGAGGGGTAATGGAGTTACCCTAAACCCTGTGGCCACGACTCCAGTCAATAATCATGGGATGTAAGCTCTTGATTTGTAGATTTCTCACAAACTCATTGAGAAACACAGCTAAAATTAATTTGTGCTACTTAGCTCAGCTGGAGATTTGATCGGTGTGACCTTTTTGTTATTCTCTGGTGAGTTAGACTTTGGGGGCTACTAACTGCCCTCCTTGGAGTTACATGAGAAGACCTAATTTTGATCAGAATAGTCTCAACATTGAATGAAGCAGAGTATCTCTGTCTGCTTCAAAGTCAGCCATCAGTTAACCTCTTTCAGTAATGTTGATTATATCTATACCACTTTACACCACTGAAAAGGCAGTTCAGTTTCCCTTCAAACTCCAATACCTCCTCTAGGAGTTAATGACTAATACACTGATCACTCTGTTTCTCAGCTGCATAATAACACTCTTTTTTTTTCCATGCTTCACATCTCCTCTGCTTTGGGAGACAATTTTTGTCTCTCAGAGCTGCCCTTGGGGGAACTCACCATATGCGTTCAAACGCCCGCTCTGCCAGCTGCTGCCCTGCCCTTCTCTGCCTCCAAGAGTTTCTCCTGGGGATTTAATTTGCAAAACATAAGGACAGTGGAAAGCTGTCATTTTGGTACCAGTAGGAGAGTCTTGATCTCTACAGGACTTCAGTACCTGAGAATAAGCTCTAGAGATGGTACCCGTGTACTTAACATAGATCTTCAAACACTAGGTATGGAAAACTGAACATATGTTGTTTTCCAGTGGGATTTAATTATTTTTTTTTCTCAGAGGACTACTCTAATCCATCCAAATGACTGCTGGCACCATCAACTCCAGAGACCAGTGGACATCTCCTGGTGGCCATTTTTATCCCCCATTGACTCCTAGCATTTTCTCCCTGCATGTCATGCCATAAGGAATGACTCTGATAGGCTTGACATCTCCAGTCCAGCAAGAAGATTGCCCTGGCCATCTCCTTAGCCAGAACCAGGACACACTAATCAAGGAGACTCTCAAGTCAGTACGCTCACTTTTCTGACTCCCATGTTTAGGTACCTAGCTTTATAATTTGTTATGGCAAGGTGCCCAGGCACAGGGAAACGAAAGCATCCCAGTAGATGCCAGCACATCTGAAAATCAGGAATTGCCCTGCCCTGCTCTGCCCACTCTGGGGATCCCACTGCCACTCCCTTCCTCACCCTGGCACACAGCCTCAAAGTGCCAGCGTTCAAGAGCTGCTGTTGAGCTGTGACTTTGCCTTTGTTGGCCTGAGCAGCATGTATACGCTGGAGCTGCATTAGCCCACACCTCTCTGTAGGCTGATAAAAAATCATGATGAATTATCCAGTCCATTTTGGCTCTGTGCAGAGCTATCAAGAGTCTCAATATGCAAATGGCCCTTGTTTATCATATGATAGATACTGTGTAATGCAGCACCTAAATTACACTGAGTTTGCAATACCATCTGGTTTCATCTTTCATCACATTAGGGGATCACTTTGTTATATTTGACCTGAAAATCAGCGCAGGAATAAAGCAGGGCCATGAATGCAGTTCGCAGTGGAAAACAGCTCTGCTCATTCACATGAGACAAGTGGGTCTCAGACATAAATCTATTTTCTCATCTTCAGGTCTGGAAAATAGCAAGTACCAAGAAGACCACTGCCAAAATCTGGCATGATGCACAGGTTTACCTGAAAGCAGTGTGATATGTCACCGTGTAGAGGGGGACTTCCATTCAAATTTTCTCATGTGACAGAAAAAGGCTGATCTATGCTGGCTTGAGGAAGAAGGAAATGCCAGTAAAGGCCCAGAAGAATGGCTCACAGGTATTAAGTTACTCTTGGTTTGATAGGAACTTAAGACAGAGTAAAGAAAATATTTCCATTAATTTTTAGCAAGCTCTAAGTTTTCCTGTAACTTCAAAGAAATTATGGGTTAATGTATTTATTTTGTTGGCGATGCAAAAAGGCTCAAGGAAA
Organism: Tetrax tetrax; assembly: GCA_009806455.1. Lineage (NCBI taxonomy): Eukaryota > Metazoa > Chordata > Aves > Otidiformes > Otididae > Tetrax > Tetrax tetrax. The sequence goes on along the minus strand of WHYT01017172.1, from coordinate 206,075 downwards.
CCAACTGTTTCTCCTTGTTGTCCACATTTCACTTAATCAGCCAAAACACTTCCTTGAGCTCCTCTTGTAGACCAGCTCTCTGACTGATTAAACCACAGTATAATGATTCATCATTGTCTGTCCATTCCCACTTTACTGACTGTCTAATTAAAATGATTTTTATGCCCAAAGATAATTGCTTTCTTCTATTATTACTCTGAAATGTTAATATAATCTAGCTCACCAGTCTCTGTGTCTACCACTAGAGACAATAAATAAATTAAACACAGAAAAATGATGTATAAATATCATTAGGATTGAGCCATAAAACTACAACAGCACAGAAATTCCAGTTAAGGCCACACAGTGTTGCCAAAGACATTTGCTGTACATATGGCTGGTTGTTTCTCTGAGTCCCAGAAAAGGCGATGCTATGCACCCTGGATGCTTCATTAGCAACACATTACTG
>WHYT01017172.1:173808-203709 GCA_009806455.1 Tetrax tetrax | reverse complement strand
GTTTCTCCTTGTTGTCCACATTTCACTTAATCAGCCAAAACACTTCCTTGAGCTCCTCTTGTAGACCAGCTCTCTGACTGATTAAACCACAGTATAATGATTCATCATTGTCTGTCCATTCCCACTTTACTGACTGTCTAATTAAAATGATTTTTATGCCCAAAGATAATTGCTTTCTTCTATTATTACTCTGAAATGTTAATATAATCTAGCTCACCAGTCTCTGTGTCTACCACTAGAGACAATAAATAAATTAAACACAGAAAAATGATGTATAAATATCATTAGGATTGAGCCATAAAACTACAACAGCACAGAAATTCCAGTTAAGGCCACACAGTGTTGCCAAAGACATTTGCTGTACATATGGCTGGTTGTTTCTCTGAGTCCCAGAAAAGGCGATGCTATGCACCCTGGATGCTTCATTAGCAACACATTACTGGCCTTATAGAGTCAAGTGAAAAAGAAAATCTTTTTACAGTGGTCATTATTTTTATAAGTTGGTATTTGCTGACAGTTCTTAGCCTGCAGCATCTGAAATACGTGCAACAGAAAATGTTAGTAAATCTTGGCTTTTCTTGACTTAACTATCTCATTAGTTTATAATTTAAAAAAAAATACTTTATTTTGTGGTCTTTCTTTGCCTAGTGACCCTCTGATAAAGGTAGTTGCACCAAATTACTGCCCTCAGAAGATAGAAATAACGATCAAAATCACCTCAAATGAGCTATTTATGTAAAGAGCAATCAAATCAATATCAATATTGGATGTTTTGATTTGAAATACACAGAATAATTTTTTTTCTTCCTTATTGGTTTTTAGCTACCACCAGCACGCCCTCCATATTCAATCTGCCACTGTTTCCTAGTGTTCATCACTTTTCCTTCATCTATATTGCTTATTCTGGTTCTTCATCAGCCCCAAACACACATGTAAGTGCATATGCATATATAGGCATAAGCAATACCAGTTTGATCATAATTGACATTGGGGTTGGTCAGATGCATCTCATCTGGCCACAGAAAGCTACAGTGTGCAAATCATCAGGCCCAGATGAACAGCAAACTTAAAATGTATCCAAATATTTTCTGTCTTTTCCTAACCTGAAACGTTACCCTGTGCTTTTAGTGATAATTGTATTAGCTGCCTGATCTCAGCTGGCCTTTTTAGCAAAGCTTGGAGAAAAAAGGGTAACAAACACATCAGCCTTTCCAGAGACATCTGCTGATAGCTTTCCATCCCTGTTGGACTGAACTGCAGAACCTTGTAATTACCAATATTATTATCACCTAAATTCCTCATCTCCTTCTAGCCCTGATCTATGTTTTTGGGGCTTGTTATAAATTTCCATAACATAAAAAAAAACTTCAGACTTTGGTTTACGTCTCATCCAAGCAGAAATCTTATTTCATGGACTTAAAATCTCTTGAGATATCAGACTAAAAAGTAAAAAGTTTTAGATCTATAAGATTTACTTGTGGTTATTTCTAGATTTTTATTATTTGTTTTCAACATCCTATAGTTAGATTCATACCAACTATAAGGAACTTGATTTTAAAAGGTAAGGTTAAAGTGAAAAGTAATGTCAGATTTACAGGAGATATGAACAGTAACTTGCTGACGCAGCATGACAAACACCTTGAGACACAAATTGGAGATGGTCATGTGGTCATGTGGTCATTGCTGTATTCTCTTCCCAACTACTTCTACTGTAGATGCAGCTAGTTCTGAAACGGCCCTCACACAATGCTGCTCATCTCATTCCCACCAGTTTTCTGACACATGTGCAGCGTCCTTAATTTCAAAAATAATTGTGCTCCCCGAGAGACCCAAGTGTCCTGTCCTCGTCTCTTGACTCCTTGCCCCTCATATGGCCACAGCAATTTGTGGGCTTAGCCAACTCAAAATTGTTTGGGACATTTGCCAAAATAATTTGCAGGTCATCCTTAACCAGCATCAAGCCACCAGTGAAGCTACCAGAAGTATCAATTGTAATCCACCTTTTACAACACAAGAGGCTTTTTTCTAAATAGGGCAATATTTTGCTTGCATGAGGGAAGAGCAAGAGCTCTCTAGGGGAAGCTGTACCATATGCCTGTTTCGTTCCAGCATTATCAGCCTCTAAAACTTAAATGCTCAGGGTAAAGCCTTCTGCCTTAAGAAAAGGAAAAGTCCCCTTAAGCCCTTCCTGACTTTTTCTTCTTGCATGGATGCACATGTGTGTTTGCTGGGGACTCCATCTCATTTCCCATTGCAGACTCCATCTCATTCTCATCCATGCAGATATACAGCTCCGCTCAGCTGCTCCTTGAATTAAGCCTGTGCTGCTTCATGAATGCATTACCTATAGTCATCTTTAATTAGCACAGATTACAACTTGGTATTACTGATGTTTCATTCTATATGGACTAGTTTGAGCTCTCTCTTAGAGTTAAGGAACTGATGTGGTCATTGCTAAAAATCTTCACTGACAAAAAAAACCCAACAAAATAAGCAATACAGGCAAAAACCTGAGACAAAGTAATTGTTGTGACAATTCAGATTCATGTTTAAATTCCCAGAGCAAGACCTCCAGGAGTAGTAACTGAAGACAAAAAAAGACAGATCCTGTAGAAATTCCTCCCTGTCTTCATCAGTAAATGGCTAGGAAGTCAACACCTTTTTCTCACCAGAAAAAAAAAAAGTTGGAAGAGGTCTACCTTCACAGCATTTTGCTGTCCATCCTCAGAAAAAGACTTCGTTCTTATAGTAGACCAGCTGTTAGCTGGGGGAGAGTTATTATGTAATTTTGTCTATATGATATTTATCATGGAACAGATGCTTATGGTGTCTTCCTACCTATTAAATCTTTATCGTCGCACTAGATGAGGCAGGGAGTTATTCAAATGGTTATTGAGACACAAAGAAAGCAAGTGGCTTGCAAAGTTCTCAAGGAAAGCGTATCAGATTTGTACCTTTGAACTACAAACCAAACCCCAGTTCCATCCTCTCCTTTCTGATTCGCTTGAAGACCTGCTTAAGACAACCTCGAAAACTACCTTGAAAAATCATGTCAGACATAAAACCTAATGTTGAAATTTAGAAGTTTAGTATTTAGTTGCTTTTCTTCTAAAATCTGCAGTTTCTTTGTTTACAGTTTAAACCTGTATTGTATAGGACAAATTATTTTTATCAGTCACCGACTGTAGAAGGATCTCTTGATAGGAGATATATGCACATACATCTGGGATAGGTGGGATTATATTTTTTCTCAATTAGGATTTCTCAGATCTAAGACAAAACACTCTGCCATGATGCCAGAGTAGCCAATGTGAAGTTTGCACAAACAAATGCTGGTCTGTCTGCAGAGAAGAAAATTCAACTGTATCACTCCTCAGTCAGTCTGTGTAATTCCTTTCAACTTTAGTCTGTAAAATACTGCTACTTTGAGGATATAGCAGCTACTTCGTGTATTATTCAAAAAAGTCTGTAAGATTTCATTATCAAAAGCAGGATCATAAATATGCACAAAAGTACACTTACAGAGGTGTTTAATTTAATACTGCAGTGTGTCTTTTGAATCCTACAGAAGCTAAATGATGAAAGCAGAAGAAAAGCAATCAATTTAACTTGACTCTGTGCCTTTTAAAAAATTATTTATTTAATTCCCTCCTCTAAAAATATCATTTTTCTCCAAAGTTGGACATGTTAAGACAAAATGCTCTATGTGGGGCTTTATGATTTTCCTAAGCATTCTGCCATTGCCTTTAATCGACGTGGAAACATGGGTCTACATGGAGTGCAGACCTACTGTCTGCAGGGCATAACCTCGCTGTGTGAATAGTTTGGATTGCATTGGATTGGTCTGAATTACAGGTTTTGTAAAAGGATGAATGTGCTTTATATTTTCTGAATATTTTATTGTCATTGTTTTTATTTGTTTTTGATTTTCATTATTTTATACAGTATCATTACATTTGCTGAATATTTCCTTTTTACTGTTTTCATTTGTTTTTCTTTTTTATTCTTTTATTCATCATAGCACAAATAAACATAAATTATCTTCTCTAACAGTAGCAATTTATAGCACCATCTGAATACTGAATGAATTAGCTGGCAAAGATCAAATTAATTTGTTTTGGTCATGATCTGAACTGTTTTCTTTTAGTTTGTCAAAAACATTTGCTTCATTCTCTCGGGGAGCGAGAGAGAAGCACTGGACACCTCTCCTTCATGCGGGATTAGGGAGAAGCTGCAATTCCACTTGCAGCAGGAGATAGCAATCCAAAACAAGCCTGCACACAGCTGCTCAGAAACTGAGCTGCACGAGCTGGGCCCTGTTAGGGAGCAACGTGTGCATCTGCGAACAAAAAACAGCCACAGAAAAGCTTTCAAGAAAACCACCCAAGTAACAAAAAAAAGGAAATGTGCCCTGAAACAAAAGAAGCATTTTGATACAGTGTTACTTCTAAGGAAGCTTGAAATTGGGAATAAATAAATTATTTCACTTTTATTTATTCTCTCTTCAGGTTAGACTTTGTGAATACACTTTCTCAAAAAAGAGGGCCAAGCTTTTCCTCCTTCCATGGGGACCTGCCCACAAGCCCTAGACACTGGCTGTCTGCAGGAATGACGGGGAGTACCAGTATAACAGAGCTTAGAAAAACCACAGATGTTCCTAACAGTGCAACCCAAAGCAATATATTCCACAACCAGTCAAGCTAACAAGGATATAGATCAGCAATTGTGAGTCCTCCTGCTGGCAGCGCTTCTATGGATCTCATGAGGAGCAGAGAGCAGTCCATTCAGTTCACTGACCAGTCAAAAGTCGTTAGAGCATACCCAGCAGCAGCATTGCTCCGAGGCCTCCCAGGTCTAGGTGTAGATCTCACTGAGATCAACAAAACTAAATCTGTGGTTGAACTGTTTGGAAAAATAAATTAAGACAAAGAAATTAGGATATGTTCAAAAATACATTTTATTAGCATAAAGGGAGGACGTGTTGCATATGTAACAGGTAAGGCATATGTACAGGTAAGGCATTGTATTCCAGCTATGAAATTAATCATGTTGCAGTAGAATGGTTTTGCATAACAATGAAATGCAGCATTGCTTAGGACTTCACGTATTTCATAAGAAAGTGCAAATCTGTAGCATGTAGATCTCCACATCAGAATAGGCTCTTACAGTTTCATAAGGCAAGATTAAAATTATAATTGCAAGTTCCAATCACTGTGCCGAAAAGAATGTGGAGCTGAAAGCCTGCCTGCCCTGTAATATTGCAGGAAGGATTTCTTAGCCCAGAGCTGAAGTGATGGATCTGTCATTTAAATGCCGGAGAGAGCTTTTAGGACCGGAGAGAGAAGAACAATAACGCAGGTTAGTGTTTCATTGAAATGGAGCTGCTCAACAGAGTTAATTCAAAATGCTCATCCTTTTGCAACTGTAGTCATGTCTCAGCTTAAACAGTTGTTTTGCTTTTTTTCTGGGACAGTGCAGACAAAAAAAAAAAAAAGAAGGAAAAAAGGACCCGTTTGTTTCTTCCCTTAAAGTGTTTTCAGGGAGTGCTCATGTTTTTTTACTGTTTGGGGCTTGCTTTCCTGCATTAATGCAAATGTGAGACCATAAGCTCGTAAATGAGCAGCACCAGCCAGAGCGTGCTAGCCAGATGTGACAAACATCCTGATGCAAAGGTAGATCACATAGGAAAACCAGACCAAGGATCACATCACCTTGTTGGGTCTCAATTGCCAGAAATATCAAGCTGCTTCCCTTCCCAGAAACTACAGGGGGAGCAGATTTTAGCCCTAAATAAGCTGTCTTCCATACCCACTCTGCTTCGTAGGCTCCAGTACCAGCAGGTTTTTTGAGCGTGGTGAGCTCAGACCAGGCACATCTTTATTTATTTCCCCTTCACTTTTTTTATTAGAGACCTGTTTTTCCTCCCAAAAGAGAGTCATATTGTGAAGTGGATAAAATGTTAGGTGTAATAACATACTGACCTCCTGGGCCTACTAACACTGTCCTAACAGCCTTAATTTTTGCAGCCCTGCTAATCTAAAGCAGTAGCTCTCAATACTATGGGTCACATAGGTTATAACATGAGAAACAAGAGGACATGGGGAACATTCGCTGTGTTTCTTCCACAGGAGGTAAAGGATGGATATTAAAGTTATGGGAGAGGTCATCAGAGCAGAGGATGGAGTGTTATGAACAAGGCTACTGGGAGCAACTTGGAGAGAGAGGCATGCAGCAAAGCTCATGGACCAGAAGAGAGCAAAGGCAATGGGTGTCACACCAGGGCAGCCCACAGGAGGAGGAATAGAAAACCTTTGTATCAGCTCACCTTAAATCAAACCTTGCTACGCAGCTTGACTTTAACATGTAGGCTGCAGGTAAAAGTTACTGCAGATGCGGGAAGATTGCCAGCTGGCCTGCACCATGGAGGTAGGAGTGTAAACTGGGCTGCACCAAGAGGAGTGTGGCCAGCAGGTTAAGGGAGATGATTCTGCTCCTCTACTCTGCTCTGGTGAGACCCCACCTGGAGTACTGCCTCCAGCTCTGGAGCCCCCAACATAAGAAGGACATGGACCTGATGGAGAAGGTCCAGAGAAGGGCCACAAAGACAATCAGAGGGCCAGAACAACTCTTCTAGGAGCACAGGCTGAAAGAGTTGGGGCTGTTCAGCTTGGAGGAGAGAAGGCTCTGGGAAGACCTTATAGTGGCCTTCCAATACCTAAAGGGGGCCTAGTGAAAAGACGGGGAGAAACTGTTCAGTAGGGCCTGTTGTGAGACCACAAGGGGTAATGGTTTTAAAATAGAGGAAGGTAAATTTAGATTAGATATTAGGAAGAATTTTTTTACAGTGAGCGCGGGGGAACACTAGAACAGGTTGTCCAGAGAGGTGGTGGATGCCCCATCCCTGGAAACATTCAAGGTCAGGTTGGATGAGGCTCTGAGCAACCTGATCTAGTCGAAGATGTCCCTGCTTCTTGCAGGGGGGTTGGACTAGATGACCTTTGAAGGTCCCTTCCAACCCAAACTATTCAATGGTTCTATAACTGTTAATATAACACAGTAATACTTGCTGTCACCCTGTTTATCTATCAGATTAAAGTTTTCCATCCAGTAATAAAAGTATTGGTTGTTAAGACATTTGACTTGTATTTGCCAGTGAATACTATTAGTTCACTAATAGTGTAATCTTCCCACATTTCTGGTGAGCGTTGAGATTATATTTTTGTGGTCAACCCCTTCAACCTGCACCATCCCTTGGTCCTGCCAAGCAAGCTCTGAGGAAAACCTTACACATCCATGCTGTCTGCTCTGCTGGGGCATCAGGCAGAGCACCAGTAATTCCCAGCCAGAACGTAGGGTTTCCTGGCAGCAGGCTGATAAAAATGTGCATCACTTCTGTACTGGCAGCCAGCTGGCTGTCAGGTCAAAGAACATAGGTATGTTCTCTGGAGAGTCACTAATTACAAAGAGCTAACTCTTCTTGACCAGCAGCCAACAGCAGTCAGTGAGAATCAGGGAAATTTGTCACACCACAGCGAGAATATGGAAGAGCCAGGAGCTGGAGGTGGGAAATGGGCAGGGCCACAGGGTAGGCTGGGGTTTTGTAGGACAAATGAGAAATGACAGGGGAAACTACAGCAATTTTACTGGAAGACATCACAAGAGGAATTGGATCAACTGTGAGGAGGACCTCCACTGACAGATGTAGAGGCGTGATGGTGAAGGCTACTTTGGACATGGGAGTGTTGAAAGTATAGTGGTGATGGCAACGGGCTGCACGGAAGGTGCAAGAAGTACCGAGGCAGAAAAACACAGAGGGGCAGAGGGTACTGCGATGGGCAGCTTGGGGAACCAAGGGTATTTCCATGGGCAAAGAGAGAGCTAAAGAAAGGTGCATTACGCTACATTCCCATGTATCCATTCCCATTTGAAATCCAAGTCCCTCTTTGATTAAGCTACAATTTAATCAGTAAAATATAAACACTGGTCTCAATTAAAAGTAAGCCACGTTGCTGGTCCCAGTGACATTCTTCACATTGTAGATAATGTTTCCAAACTAGTAAGCTCTTTCAAAAGAGAAGCTGTTTGTTTATGCCCGCAGCATTGGCTGCTTTTGCAAAGGAAAGAAATGCCTAATTAATTATGTTTCCTGGAAAAGGAAATGGACAGAGGAGAAATTGTGCTTACCTTGAATGACCACCTCCTGTGTTAGCTCAGCAAGAGGATCTTGTTTGTGCTTAACCAGATTGATCTTCAGTTCGTAACATGAGTGAAATGCCTGTCTCAGTAGCTGTTATTCTGTTGCCCTGTAGCCATGTGGGCAAACCAAGGATCTCGCATCAGACTCAAGGTATAAGGTCAGACTCAGTCCTCCACAGGGCAGGGGGTGGGGGAAGAATGTCTATATGTCTAGCCTGAAACCAACTTGCAAAAAATACAAAGGAGTTCACCAAAAGTTGCATCCAAAGTTAACCATGTAACGAACATACCACCATCAATCCAGAAACAAAGCATTTGAAATGAAAAAACAAAGCCTTGTTTCTGCTGCTAATACCAAATTAACACACAAATGCCACCAGAAAAGTAATGACAGGGGACTAAACTGAAATCCTAGTCAAATCTGTCCAGAATTCAAAATTTGGTGTCAGAAACTATCCTTGATACAGCTGCTAAAAAGCAGCAGCCAAGCAAGACAGTGACACATCTCACAGATAAAACTAAGGCTCCTTATAGTGATAGACTGGACGATTTTCACAGCACTTTTCCATCACACTTTCTCTCTGACTTTTCAGGAAGGTGCTGAACTTTCTGTAATGCATATTTGTTTGTTCTGAAGTAAAATTAATATTCAGATTATTTTAGGTAACACAAAGAAGAAATCTCAAGAAAAAATTGTGTTGCCATTGTGTTTATAGAAAAGCAATATAAACTGGTTCATTTAACAGAGACAAGCCTGTGAATGAGGCACAACTAAACTAGTGCTTTCCTGTGCAGTGGCCCCCCATGACAAAAGTATTCAGTGAAGCCGGGACTGAAGAAACAAAAAGGAAGATGTAGCTTAGCACTCAGATTACAGAAAGGGTACTCAACACTTGCAAGCCTACAAAGTTTAGTTAAAACCTCACAAAAGAGGAATGTAACATTGCATCTAGATACAAATGTTCAGATGCTTATTAACAGCCTGTACAGACTTCTCCGATATGCATTCAGACTATAGAGCCTCAGAGAAGAGGTGTCGCTGTGAAATAACTGGCTCTTCGTGCTTCCCATTCAGAGTGCCAGGTAATAAGCAGTGATTTGCTTATATTTCTTCAGTGCCCTCTACTGGAAAAAAAAAAAAAACCTCAGCATCCTGCATCACATCTTTCCCACAGGCAGCTTACTAATTCTCTACTGGCATAGTGTAAGGTGTGCAATCGTTTTTACTTAACAACTTAAAGAAAGCTTAAAAAGTTTTTCTTTCCCATCAGTAAAATCATGAGCAAGAAATGGCCTTGGTGTCATGTAAGTTTTTCTAGATTGGAAGTTTAAGCTTTTTCTTTTTTTCTTTTTTTCTTTTTCCCTTTCTTTTTCTCTTTCTTTTTCTCTTTCTCTTTCTCTTTCTCTTTCTTTTTTTTTTCTTTTTTTTTTTTTTTTTTTTTTTTTTTTTTTTTTCCCTCTTTTTCTTTTTCTTTTTCCTCTTTTTTTTTTCTTTTCTAATCGTAGTGTAAATAATGCAGTATTTCACTTCTACAGAGAAGGTACTTTAACAGATTCAGTTTGTAATCGTTCTTCTTTTAATGATTAAAATGAAAGCAAAATATTTACTGGCTCCAAAGAGTTAAGACTGGAGATAATAATAAAGAGAAGGGCAATTAGTTAATAACAGATTATTAAATATTTTGTCCAGAGAACATAACAGAACAATTTGTTTTTCGGTTTAGAAAAACAGGAGAGGCTAAGGGTTTGAGAGTAACTTCAACTTCTTCCCTAGTTTCAGAGTACAAAAAGAACCAAGGAGATTCACTATGAATGAATATGAGATTCACTATATATTTCTGTACAAAATTAGTTTTTAAAGACTTAACAGTATTAAGGAAGACAACATATAATTTTTCTACTAAGCACATTTAAAGCTTAGACTGTCCAATCATTTTTTTAATCCCTTAAATACATTGATTTTGGAGCCATTAAAAGGATGCAGTGAAGGGAAACCCTGCCTCCAGCATTCAGTCTCACCCTCCTGGCAATCTGGTCTGGAAGAGCTTGGGGTTTTTTTCATTCAAAATTCTCTTCTTAGCCATGACTTCAAATTTGAGGTATTATTGTTCATTCTCTGGCTGGCTTCCTGTCTGCAGTGCCATTATTGCTAGGTACAAAGTAAAGTGGTGCCATAGCAACAGTCAAATTGTAAATTATTAAAGAAAATAAATTACTGGATTCGACACAAAAAATAACTATAAATGCTCTTTGGCACTAGTGGAACTAATATAATTACCTTTGTAATAATTTCAGAGACATTGAAGCTCACTTCTGCTTTGCTTGTTTGGGAAAATAATCTATTATTACTAATGAAACAGTCCAGAAACATTTTGTATTGAAGAACAGCATTTAACAACTATGTAGAGATGGAAAATAATTACAGAACAATCTCCGCTGTCAAAAGCCCAGAGGTACTAACGGCCTGAGAAGGTGTGACATGTAGTTCACTCGATACTGGTAGACCTGCTACATTTTCAAGGTCTCAGTGGATAAACCTGGAAAAACCTGTCCAAGCCAGCAACTGCAAACAACAAACCCACCCTTCTGAGGCTGACAGTTTCACCACCTGTTTAGCACTCTGCAAGACAAAGATGCAAAATACATTTTGATTACATTTTGAACATTTATGTTTCTTCTCTGAAATCTGCCAGTTTTCTGACTTCCCCAGAAACAAGCCCTCCCGCTCCTCCTCTAAAAAAAAAAAAAAAGATACACAAACTAAAAGTCTGAATAGAATTCAATGAAACTCTTTCAGACACCAGTGGCCATCAGCTCCTTTCCAGTCCCAGTGTGGATTTGCCTACAGTTCCAGTAAGATGCATTTCTCCCTGGGTCCACTTGCAGCACTCCCAACATGGAACGTGGACAGAGTATCTCCATCCTGCTCTCTTTCCATTTACCTTCCCTCGGTGGCCATGCTCTTAGTTTTACTGCCCCAGCTCCTGCCCAAGGACAGGGGACACCCCAGAGCCTGTGAGCTCCGCAGCTGCTCTGGGTGGCACAAGTAGCTCTGAACCCCAGAGCTTCTACCATCTCTCCTCTATCCATCACCAAGCATTTGCCAGTTCCTAATAACTCAGGTACCAGGTAAAGAAGTGCTTGGCAGAACACCAGCTCCACCTTCACTGTGGGGAGAGAGAGCTAGTACAAATGGATAATTTTGGGAGAGGAGCTGAGGGCACAAACTCCAAGCAGAGGAGTGTGGCTTTGCAGTCCCCAGTGATAAAATGGGGTTAAAACAGAGCCTGTCCCATTTCTCACAGGTGAGACTACCTGGCTTTTCTAGAGCTTACTCCACCAAAAAATCAACAACAAAAAAATGGGGAAAAATTTTTAAACCTCTGTTTTGAATTTCTAGAAGGAAGCTACTGATGGTGGGATGGCAAACACCTCATAGAAGGACCAGAGTCTCAGAGTGGCAAAGGAGAAGCTTGGAAGGTGTGTTCCTGCCTGAGGAAAGGGCTGCTATGCTCGTAGAGTGCTGGTATATTGGGACTTGCAAAGGACAGTCTGCTCTCTCGTGAGGCAACAGGTAAAATACGGTGGTCATCTGCCAACAAAGCCTTGCTGAAATCAGGTGAAAAAATTGAGACATACATTGGCAATGCACATATCCAAACACAGCAGCATCCCTGCGGGGAAATATTGTTTTCTTCCCAGAAAGTGCAACAGAAGAGACACTGGAAGTCCAAGACCAAAGTCCACTGAGTGGGAACAGCTCCAAAAGGCGAAACCTCACCTCTGCTCACCTCCAAGAGCAACTAAGCTCTTGTCCCTGGGGCTTTTCCCACCTTTCCTTTGAGCTTTGAGCATCCCTCATTTGTAGGAACCAATGTGCCCTTCAAGTAACAGCTCCTTTCCTGAGCTGAGGCCAGGCAGTGTGTTTATAAAGATTTCCCACAACACAAAGAGTCATATCCAGAGGGAGAGTTATGCTCACAGAGTCTGTGAACTGTACAGTGAGGAAGGAAAGGACACTGAAAATATAGACTGAAACGGCTATTGTTTCAGTTTTCACAGCTTAGACCAAATGCTGTAATATTTCAATGTGATTTTTTAATGCATGAATAAATACTGCTTTAATAAAAGGAGTAGTATCTCTGTAACCATAGATTTTTAAAATTTGTTTATGCAGCTCTTCTCATGCAATATTTATAAATCCATTCCCATTCCTTTTCTGATAATTTCAGTAGCACGTTGAAAGACTGTCTGGCAAGTCATAAAATGCAATTGGTGTTTTCACAGCATATTGTACGCTTCCAAAAGAAACTTTTAGCCTCAGACAAATGCTACTCATTGTTTTGTAGCAAATTACAACACTCTGGGAGCATATTGGGAAATCAAATGTCAGCCTCCAAAGTATCACTCTTCCATTTAAAGGTCACATCTCGTTTTAATGGGATAACTGGAATGTCTTCTGTGATTTCATATCCCTGAAACCTCTCTTCTTTGCTCCTGCAAACATTGCCTTCCGACAGTCCCTTTCCAGTAATACGTCACACAAACGCACATAGACATGAACGCACATGGTGGTGCTGGGCAGGCAAATGAGACAGCTTCATTGATTCGAAGAAATCAACTGCTTTTTTTCTGTTATTTCATTTTAGGTGGAAAATGGTACTATAATGTAAGAAAAGGGACCTTATCTGTGATAGTTTGGAGCACAATATCATAGTTTTGTATTGTAATGTACTTTATGATGGCTACAGTACAGGTATAAAATCTATATTGACATAGTCTAAACTCAGATCATCTCTTCAAGGCTTTATACAGGTTTTAGTATTTTAAAAATACAGCAAAAAGAAATTAGATGAAAGTATAGCTGGACCTTTTCAGAGTATGCAGTGAAAACTGCCATAATTTTGTTTTCTTCCCATTGAAGACAAGGAGTTTCTCCCATGCTGCCCGTTTCTGTTCAATCATTATAGTCAATATATTTTGAAATATGATTTACTATTTGGCTATCGACTTATTGTTTGGGGTTTTTTTATTAATAATTGTGATAGCATGCCATTTAATCTTGCTTTTCAACTGAATTTATAGTGATATAATATAAATATTCCTTATTTGTATATAACATTAAAAACAAGAATTCCTAAGGTCTCACTCCTGTACCAGTAAATCATCAGTAGTTTTATTACTAACTTAATGGCAAGAGGACATAGCTCCGGATAATCCACACATACTACATAAAAGTTTCTGTCCTAATGCCTCTGCACATGGAATCTCTAAAGGCATTGTGAAGTGGGCCATAGAATAAGTCTGCTGCAGAGCTTGGATCAAGACTCAGGAGATTTTAATTCATTGTAGCACTGTCAATAATATGTAACATCACAAGAGGAAGAATGTATTCTGCTGCACTGGAGTCTTGCTAGCTGCTACGGTGTTGTAGTTTTACACGTAAAAGTCACCACTGGTGTCAGTGGTAGGTTTGGCGTATGGTCACTTGAAGACTAAGGTATCAATAAGAGGTATAGATAGTCATAGAATCACAGAATGGTTTGGGTTGGAAGGGACCTTTAAAGGTCATCTAGTCCAACCCCCCTGCAAGGAACAGGGACATCTCCAACCAGATCAGGTTGCTCAGAGCCCCGTCCAGCCTGGCCTTGCATGTTTCTAGGGTTGGGGCATCTAAGGCCAAGTTGGATGCAGTCATAATAAAAAATTAGTTTTGGCTTCAGAAAAAAAAATGGGGGATTAGGCTTTTTCAAAGGAATATTTCTTCCATTTTCAAGAAGTCATGGTACATTTTAGCTTTGCTTCAGTATTTCACCTATAGCCCTGGACAAAGATGTGGATGTTGGCTCTGTTGTCCTCTGACAACTCTAAAAAGGAACACTTTTCAATGGGAAATTACATATTGACAGCAGAAGCCAGACAAAGGTAAGGAAGGATGTATTCAAAATAGATAACTCAACAGATGGAACAAGTTCAGAGCAAACTTTGTCAAAAACTGAGAGATACCTTCATTACGTATTATGGAAGAAAAAATGGTTTGCCTCTGTGTGTGTTCATGTGCACCACAGATGAGTTATGTGTCAATATTCAATTCCAAAGCTCTTGTTGAAGAAAGAATAACCAGTGCAGTCTGGTACATAATCCAAGAAAATCCCCCAGGTGATCTTCAGACAACTAAGCTCTAATTCTTACACAAAGATTCAGCTAAGTGCTGAATTGCTCTTCCCCAAACCAATACTTCGTGAACTTGGGGTTCAAGTCTTATTTTCAGATTTAAGGCAATTTAATTGCTGATTACCTATTCCAAATTTGGCAGAATACTTAGGGGGATGAAGTGAGGATGCACTGAGTGGGATGCAGAGCAGAAGCTTATCCATAGCACATTGCAGAAACACTTCCAAACTTTTCAGTATGTTATTGATGTTGTGAGCTGGAAAAATCAATCTCTGAGCTAACATACAGAAGAGCACAGGAACCAATTTATTCTTCTGTAGTGCTTTTGTCATAACAGGAAGGAGATTCACAGGAACAAAATGTATTTAAACTCAAAAAGAAATTAAACTGATCAAGCAGATGATCATTCACCAGGGGGCATCTGGGTGGCCACACTGTCTAAGGAGGTCTTAATATTTTTCAGCTTGCAGCCATTGCATTTAGGTGTTTCTAGGTGAAGACCAGAATCAAACTTAACATCACTGGGTTTTGTCTTTCAACTTCTCACTTGGAGAAATTGTTCTTTTTCTTCTTGTAATTGCAGCTTAAGAAACCACTATTGGAAAATGACTTAATCATGAAAGACAACACAGCACAGCCCATAAGGTTTGCTTGATTTCAGCAGCTGAGAGTATTGATTTGTGTTCACTCTTTGAACTGGCTGCAATATGAATGGTAATGCAGGAAGAGATAGAAACTCTGTTGTGTCACCTCGAAGGAGCTCCAGCCACTTGACTTCTCCAAGCCGATGGCGTGACTAACCTGGGAAAGGCAAGGCAGCAGCGGGGGGAAAAGGTTGTTCAGAGGCAGCATCAGTCACACAAATGGGACTGTAACTCAGCCTGGGGAGATAAATGAAGAAGCATGAATGATAAATGCTTCTTTTTTTAGGATTCTCTTAAAGATTACTTTCTTCTTTACAAGTGATTCATTGCTTTCCTCCTTGATTCTCAGGTTATCTTAATAAGAATTTGAAAAAAATTTTATTCAGTAATAAAAGGAAATAAAGCTTGAAGTCTCATTTCATAAATCATATCTGACATTCAAAATACGCTGAAGTATCAGGCTTGCTTTTGTAGCAGCTTTTGGAAGAAAGCATGTCCTGTGTATCATGCAAACTCTGCTTGCATGCTCTTGGAGCTCGTTTCAACAAAACTTCTGAGAGTCTGAGAAGGGAGTGTGATGGCCTTCACAGACCTTATGGCCGATGTCCAAACCTTGTCCCCTTCCTTCTCTTCTGCTGCTCTGTGCACATCCCTGCCTTGTGACAGGCAGAAAACATGGATTCATTCTTCAGCATTACTTACTTGGCCACTAGTCTTAGTATCACAGACCACAGATGGATTAAGAATATTTGATCTACACTCTATGCAAATTAAATTCTGAAAAAGTTAAATTTAATTACAAAAATAATTTAAATTCTGTAGAATTTAAGCTCCTTTTAATTAAACCTAGGCCAGAGATACAACGTGGGTCCCCATAGGCAAATGGAGAGGGAGCTACTCTGATCTACTCATTTTCCAACCTGGCCCAGCGCCTCCTTTTGTGGGATACATGTTCAAAAAAACCTAGACAATCTGGCAAAATAACATATGTACATACAGCTTGTACAAACCCCACTCTTGTTGCCTATCTGAGCCTTGAAAGGTCTCAGAGAAAAATAAAGTACCTCGGTAGCTGCCACCTTCCCAGTCAAACCAGTCACCCCACAACACTGGCAGCAACTTCAGAGATTCACTTACTTTGATGAAAGTTCTCAGGGCAGAAAGGAAGTTTTAAAGGACTAGAAAGATAGTTCTTATTACTAATCTGCATGAATATTACTTTTTTCTTAAGAGTAAAATACCTATATAGAAGCTCCCATTTATGCCAAAGGTTGTGAGAATATTTCCAGCTGCGAAGGATCTCACACAGTCTCGGCTTGCCCAAAACATTTAATATCTCAGAAAACCCCTAAGTAGTACATTTTTATTTGTGATAATGTCCCATGTTCTTCCCTGGCCACTTGAGGCATTCCTGCACTAATTTCTCCTCATGACACTACGTAGTCAGCACTTCTGTCATCCCAGATTAACCATATGAACTCAAAAATACTCAGTGGCAAGACACGTAAGTGTGGGTTTTTGATAAGGGCACATTTTCTGGTTAATTCTATTACCCGGATGGAATTGCCATGGAATCATTGAATCAAATTGTTTGCATTGGAAGGGACGTTAAAGATCATCTAGTTCCAACCCATCTGCCATGGGCAGGAACACCTTCCACTAGACTAGTTCACTCAAAGCCCCATCCAACCTGGCCTTGAACACTGATGGGGCATCCACAACTTCTCCGGGCAACCTGTTCCAGTGCTTCACCCTCCTCACAGCAAATAATTTCTTCCTTATATCTAATCTAAATCTACCCTCTTTCAGTTTAAAGCCATTACTGTTTGTACTATCATTACATGCTGTTGTCAAAAGTCCCTCTCCAGTTTTCTCATAGGCCCCCTTGAGGTATTGGAAAACTGCTGTAAGGTTTCCTTGGAGGCTTCTCTTCTCCAGGCTGAACAGCCCCAACTCTCTCACCCTATCCTCATAGGAGAGGCGCTCCAGCCCTGATCATCTTCGTGGCCCTCCTCTGGACTTGATCCAACAGGTCCATGTCCTTCTTCTGTTGGGGGCTCCAGAGCTGGAGGCAGTACTCTAGGTGGGGTCTCACAAGAGCATAGTAGAGGGGCAGAAAAACCACCCTTGACCTGCTGGCCATATTTCTTTTGATGCAGCCCAGGATGCAGTTGGCTTTCTGGGCTGCAAGCACACTTTGTTGGCTCATGTTGAGCTTCTCATCAACCAACACCCCAAAGTCCTCCGTTGGGTTGCTCTCAATCCATTCTCCACCCAGCCTGTATTTGTGCTTGAGATTGCCACGACCCAGGTGCAGGACCTTGCACTTGGCCTGGTTGAACTTCACAAGGTTTGCCCGGGCCCACTTCTCCAGCCTGTCAAGGTCCCTCTGGATGGCACCCTTTCCCTCCAGCATGTCAACCGCACCATAGAGCCTGGTGTCATCAGCGAACTTGCTGACAATGTTTGAACTCAATCCTCCTGTCCACGTCGCCAACAAAGATGTTAAACAGGGCCAGGCCCAATACCAATCCTTGAGGAACACCACTCAGCACCAGTCTCTATTTGAACATTGAGCCGTTGAGCACAACTCTTTGAGTGGGGCCATTCAGGCAATTCCTTACCCACCAAGTGGTCCATCTGTCAAATCCACATCTCTCCAGTTTAGAGACAAGGATGTTGTGCAGGACAGTGTCAAATGCTTTTCACAAGGCAACATCAGTTGCTCTGATAGTCATAACCAAGGTCCAGAATTCTTACAGGTATTTTCTGTCAGTGATTTTTGGTGTTCTTTTTAAATCTCTTAGCAGATTGTTGCCAATGAAATGAGAATTTATAAATGTTATATTTCTTGAAATAAAACCCCATTTACCTGTAGAAGACAAAGTTTTGCTTTTTTCCCCTCAAGACTCAGAGTTTGACTCATAATGTGGCACTATTTGTCACATAAAGGCCAAAATAAATTATTAGCAATAGCATCCCAGTTATATTAAAAGGTCTAAATGCAGTGAGCTATGCAGTCCTAAGAAATTTTAGGGATTACATTTCCACTGTGACAACCCAGTAGTGATGCTGAGCTCAGGGATCAACAGGGAGAGCAAAGTCTTGAAGTTGTAAGCACCAAACTGGCAACATCTGAGGGTGGCAATGCTAATGACAATGCAATGACACCAGGTTCATGATCAGTCCAGCACTCACACTTGGTCCTCTCAGGGACAACAACACGGTTAAAAAGTGGCAATTCAGCTTCCATACAGCAAAATGCTGCTTATTTATAGCATCTCAGTGCAATTATCCATCTTCTGCATAGGGACTGGGGCACAAACAGACCTGTGCACCTCCCATTCTCCTCTCTCTACTGTAGGCCAGTCCAGCCAATTTGCATAGTTTTAGGTTTTATAACTCCAGTTTTGGACCAGGTAAAATTAATTGGAACTGGAACTTGTTCTTATGTTCTTTTGAAATGGAGCTATGCATTAAGCAATACAAATTGTCTTTCACATCTCCAACATTGAGAATATGGCCATATCAAGCCTATAAATGTATATATAGCAATTATAAAGCTAATTCAACAAGGTCTTCATGTTCTGTCATTCCAGAGATACTTCTGCCACAGTGAGTAAAATTCAGGAAATATTTCCATGTCAGTAATGAGAGGTGAAAAAATAACCCACAGAAAAAACAAAGTTTCAGATCCCTTAAGCTATCTAAAATGTAAAACTATACATATTTCTTCTGAGATTCCCACTGTCTGTGTTTTTCTCAGATAAACATGTGGATGTTGCCACCCTTTTTTAAAAAACTTCCTGAAAACATTCACACCCAGAAAAACTTTTGCAAATTTGTGCTTTGAGATGATGTTCCAGTTAAACACCAAAGTGGAACAAGCTCTGAGGAAACTGTCATATCACTATAAAAAGTTCTCAAAATCAAACTGATTTATCACATTGAAAAACTGAGCAGCCTTAAAAAATATGCATTGGTGCTTGGTTGTGCAGTGACATTTTTTTAAATTCTAGCTGATTTCAGAGTACTATGAACATAGAATATTAAACACAAAAATTCCCCACGATGCTGCTTACTCTTTAAAAAAGTAGAGAGCTGAAATACATTTTAGAAGAAGAAGAATTGCATGGCGTTTTGGCTTTTAGTAAATATCTGAAATTATTATTAACCACAGGCGCTGCAAATATTTTTCTTTATGGATTTGTGGTAGAAATGTAAAATGCATCCTGTACTGCAGGAGTCAGAAAAATTACTATGAAGCCATAGGTAGCACTAACTCTTCGCCAGCAAAGCCAGTGTCCACAATGACTTTGAGAATCCATAGGATTTGATCTTCTTTCCATTAGGGCATACTTGCATCACATTAATGCTACCGATGAAAGTCAAGGAAAATACAGTCTTTAATAGCCTGTTAATACAGTGTAGTGGTGAGTTATATTTTCTTTCTCCTGTTCTTAATAGATATACTTCTCAGACATCTGAGTTGCAGACCACATCCTGAGAGCAATGCCAGGCTTCTCTCACCACAGACTAGGGATGAACAGGACTGAGCTCTTAATGTTGAAGTATTTTTATTTAAGATCAAAAACCATAACAAGGAATACAGTTAGATTATCTTGTTATTTCTCAAAGATGACCCGTGGCTTCTCAGGACAAAATTAACTGTAATGGAACAACAGGGCAGCAGAGCAAGGCCAGGTGGGAGGATGGAGTTTAGTGCATTTTGGGGGTAAGACAGGGAGAGGATAGGGATCTCTCTCCTCATCAGCTGACAAATCTCATCTAGGGTACAGGCTTCTTTTTCCTAGCAGGAGACTTTGCCTCCTTACCTATTATGTCTCAGTCAAGAGCCTGGTTCTCCAAGTCTCCAGCCCTGGCAAAGTCAGCAGCAGGATGCTGGCTTTCCTTCGTCATCACCATTTTAGCATCACTTACAGCTTGTTACCACAGACGGCTGCCTCTCTGCCTATGTTTAAATTGGCCCCACTATTTTTATTTACTGTGTATATTGGGACTGTCAAACAACAGAGCAGTAATGGATGGCCAGGGAATAAAAGAGAAAATAACAGTACCATATCTTTAACATGAACAAGAAGGAAGAATAGTTCAGCATGTTTCTTCAGTGTTTATAAAAAGAAAATCCAGCCTCAAAGGTATGCACCTGTGGATAAATGAAAGCCAAGTTTGGCAACTAGTCAGTTTTCTAATGAGGAATTAATTTCTCTGAAGTGAACTAAAAAGGACTTAGATGCAGGGTGCCTGGTAGTACTGAGACTACAGAGAGAGCCTCAGAGCTGAACCAGCCTGGTTTCAGCAATGTGGAGCTCTGCAGGAGCCAGTTCGCCATCCCAAGAAGACAGTGACCGTGGTGACATGTGCTGTGCCACCCTCTGCCCGCTTCAAGTATTTAGGTCCCATAGGGGTATACATGGGGACCACTCATAGTAAAACAGCAGTGGGCATCTGCCTCCCTATCAACATCAGCAGCCTGATAGCAAAAGCACTCAAGTTGGGGGAAATTTGGGTTCCAACCCTGCTCCACCTAGTTCATAGCAAATACTGAGGTATAGCTCTGCCACTGGCCAGAAAGGGTCTCACCAAGGAGTGGGCTTCTCTTCCCTTCTTTGAACTACTGTCTATGAAGTGATGTATAAAGTGTGTACAAGCACTAATTTGAGCAAGCATGGGGACCCCTGTGTAATCTCAGCCCAAACCTCACAGTCAGGTTACAAGTTTTGCCCTGATCTTTGCCTAGCCATAATAAAAATGGCATTTTGTTTCTCTGTCCTAGCAGTGAGTAATGGGAAGGAAACTTGCACTGGACCAGAGCAGAAAGTCAATCATGACACAAGCTGCTCCACATCTATATGATATATGTTTTTACCTAACTCTTTTTGTCCCTATTCCATTCAGGCAGAAAGGAGATAAAAGTGAGGTTCATTTTCTCTTTCTTCTTTCCATCAGGCTTCTGTATTCACTCCTTGGCAGGGGACACAGTGCAACACAGAGTGGCAAGCAATGTGAACAGGTCTCTCTGCTGTTGGTACTAAAGTAACAGCTGGCAAAACCTACTCCCTTTTTGGTGAAAGAAGAGTCACAAGCATGAAATAGCTATTGCTTGAAAAGTTGCAGAAAAAGCTGAACTCAGCTGTGGGCCTGCGTCCAAAATCCCAGGACACAAAACGGCAATGTTCATACATAAAATCTGCAGAGCAAAACCACGAGCTCTGTCCGTCTCTAGCTGAAACAAGATCTATGTGAAGCCAGCCAAGCCCAAGTGCTTGCTAGCACTTTCGACTGCTGCTTCTGGGATAGGTCGTAGGGGCATCTGAACTCCAAACACCAGCTGGGCAGTCACTGCTAGCCTGGACATTTTCTGTTGAGACAGTGGTGCCAAGCAAATGGCTTGTATGGTCTGGAGCTGAGTGAGTTCCCAATCACACAAATGCTCTCTGCATTGCTGTTGTTTATCCCAGTTTTCAGACCAAAAACCTTTCAAGTAGGTCATATTCAGTCTCCTCCCATTCCATTATGCCATGAGACTTGCCAGTAAGCTCTGTTTGTTAAACAAAGCTGACTGACATTTCCGAAAACCTTTCTTAATGGACCAGCCTCATCATCATAACCTCAGCAGCTGGATGCACAAAGCTCAGAGGGATTTGGGAGCAGTGATCATTCTCTTCCACAGAAATCCTTGCAGCTTTTGCGTCCTCAGAATGTCAGCCCCCCTTCTGCTACTGCGTTAAGCAACACACTGGTTGGTGTTTGTTCACCCTCAATTCAGGCAGAAGGGAAAACACTGTGCCTAATACAATAATTAGCTGTGCATGTAGGGTGCATAACAGACTAATAGATCTTGCATAACGACATGGAAAAAGCTAGCAAAGGAGCTGCCCCCTCCACAGGCACTGGTGTGCTAAAGGAACTGTGTTCTGAACCACGTTTCATCTTTTATGTTCACACAATCTTTCAGATCAGCTCAAGTCCAAACTTGACATGTTTCAAAGATAAGATCCAAGATTTTCACCAAGATTCAGTGCATGAAAGAAGTCACATTGAAGCTATCAGTGAAGCTTCCCACAATGTTTGTGCTAAGCCAGTATGTTTCTTAAATCACTACAGCAAGAAACCTTGAGCCTGCAGTCTGCAGGAAATTAAAAAGGCTTATTTAGGTCAATAGAAACATTTTCCTGCTGTCAAATTGTCATTCAAATTTGGCTCCTCAAATAGGACAGATGCAAGTACAATTTAGATTAAGATTAGGCACTAAGGATATATTTCAGCCACTATCCAGCCTTACTGTAACTCCTTCCAGTTCCACTCTAGGAGATAAATAATGCATGTTTTTCTTGTTTTGATAGCTCAATGATAGAGCCATTTATGTTTCTCCAGGGCCTGAATCTACAGACATGGATGTACATTAGCACCAGGCACTTGAGACTATTGTCACCACACTGACAATTACCCCAAAACCCTGAAATACCTAGGAGCTTCACCATTGTATTTAATGGCAGAAGTTTTAGATCTCACCACACTGAAAATTCTTACCAGAACTAATACAAGGAGGTCATTTTCAGACCTCAGTAAATAAAAATCAAGTGAAGCCGATAAATGATCCTTAGGAGAAGGAAAAAATACAGACCACTCATTAAGAGAAAATAGTTTAATATTATTAAATTTTACTATTTCTTTTCATTTAATAATTCATTATATGAAAGTCCAGGAAGTAAATAGTGTGCTTGTTGAACTGCTTCACCATTGATTTTTAAACAGCCTCAGGTCATGGCCTCCTTCATCTTCTTTCACTCGTCCCTGGAAACATTAAAGGCCAGGGTGTACCAGGCTCTGAGCAATCTGATATAGTTGAAGATGTCCCTGCTCTTGACGGAGAGGTTGGACTAGATGACCATTAAAGGTCCCTTCCAACCCAAACGAGTCTGTGAGTCTATGATTCTATGATCTTTGATTCACCTATTGAAATAACTCATATGCCAAGTATGTGGACTTATCAGTCCAAACTCAGAATTATGCCTCACTTAGTGTTGAAATGATTTACCTTTCTGGTTTTTAGGTGTTTGGTTTTACTTTATGTTTTACTTCAGACAGATGCTACTGAATTTACCTAGAGGGGCTGTATTCAAAGAAGTGAAAGATGGCATTGCACAGATATATCTCTTCATTACCATGCTTCTGAAACATATAAAAAAAATAAGCACAATTGAGTAAAATACCACTGGGAAATGAACTATAGAGCCCTGCTGACTTATGTTTGATTGCACTTAATACTTCAGGGGCGACTGCCAGAGACAACAGTTTGCACGTTGCTGTGTCAGCTTCTGTCTCTACAGAACTGAGCCAGCCTCAGATCAGGGCTGCAGAGCAGAAAGATCTCTTTCCCCAAGATCTGTCCCCAAGGCATTCGGTCTTCTGTTGTCCATCAGTCTCAGAGCTGACTGATGGCACTTTGAGAGCACTGAGCCATTGTGGTGCCAAATGCTCACTTCTTCCTAGCTGAGGAGCGAAGGAATTAAATGAGTAGAGTGTCAGAGGTGGAGGGAGGGAAGAAGGAATTGATGTCAAAGGCTTAAGAGTGACTTTGCTCTCCTTCTGCAAAAACAGCTCCCAGAAAGCCTCAGGCAATTTGGAAATTTTATACGGTCCTCAGGGGAAAAGGGAAGTTGAGCTGAAGTTATGGGTGATTCTTACCAGGGAGTTTTGTTGTGCATACGTCACAGGTATGGAAAAATCGGTGGGATGTTCACACTTAGTTATTGTCAAGTGCAAGGCTGCAGGAGCTCATCCAGCAACTGCCTTGGGAGCTTCAAGGGAAAGAAGAATCAGCCAGAAAATTTTCTGTTCATTTTCTCAGATTCTTAAATCTCTTATTCTTCTGTCTTTGACAGGATGAGTGTGAGGCTGTGGATGCTATGTTATTTGTGATATCCAACCTAGTGATTCAAACTGAAGCCTGGGAGAAAGAGTTTGCTCATCCCATACAGAGATAGTCCTGTCACCAGCTACCAGCTGACTCAGTAAGTGAAAGCACTTTGTTTCTAGTTTAATCAGCTGCTGATTTTACCTAATGTTCGGAGTCAAAAGAATTAATAAGAAAGAAGGTTTGCTTACACCAATCCAGTAACTCACCTTCTGGTCTGGAATATTCACCACATTTTTCTAAAGCTATGAAAAATAACCTGTTTTGTTAGGAATACACAGATCACAATTGAAGTTCACAGATAATATTCCTCATTTCAGCACACAAGATGCCAGGGCAGGCAGCTACCATCTGATGCTATACCTCTGGAAGATTTACGTATCAAATAAAACTTCTGCACATTTACTGCAGCTTTGTGCATACAAAACAATTCAGCTATGTTTCCAGTCAGCACCTTGTGCTGCATGTTTTGGACAATAGACTTTCCTTTCTATCTATTAGCATCTCTTAATTCAAAAAAAAAAAAAAATCTTAATAAGGTTGTTTTGAATTATTCACTGTGAATAAATTTGACACATTTAGCCATTATCCTCTTTGCAAACAATCCTGTCTTGTATGAAAGTGTCAGTACCTGAGAATAAGAGGAGAAACTTAATAAATAAAGAAACGTCCATTGCAGGTAATCTATAAATAGGCAACTAATCTCTGCTTGGCATGTGACTGGCTACACTTCACATGATACTGTCTCTTCTCCCCAGACAGATCTTTTTAGAGATTCAAGCATAACAACAGTGGACAAATAGCAATCATCTAAAACCAGCCACCATTCTTCTTCCTCTGCAGCCACGACTTTATTGACATGAACGTAAGTATTCAGAGATAGGAAAGACATTGTTTTGCAAACATGCTTTCACTGAAATGCCTAGTAAAGAAATACTTTGTATGAGCAAAAATTCAAAATTCTAATAAATGCTCATAGTATTTTACCTATACTTCTAGTATTGAGCATTTTAAATTGCTATCATATGAGCCTGTGCATTTGCACCTCTGCTCCCATGTAACAAGGTAGGACAGGGTGTCAGACATCTTTTCAGGTATCTTATCTGTTACAGGTTATCAGGCTGCAGGTGCTGAGATGTGACAAGGCTGTAAGCATCCACAATATCTGAGGAAAGTGTTGCATTCCCTGTATTTCCACACTCCTTCATTAACCATGAAGGAAGTTAATACCTATAGAAACGTATACCTAAAATGCACAAAACATTTACACATGGAGCTTTCCTTGCTAAGTCTTCTCAGCTTGTCCAAGTTTCAAAATGCTACAGAAAACACACCTTGACCTCAAGAATTTAAAAGAGATTTCACTCTTCCAGTGCATTTTTTTCTATGCTCAAAAAATATCTTCTAAAAATTTTGGATGTTTAATTTAGGGTGCTGTGAAAAACATGCTGAACTGAATGCTATCAGCCACTTGCTAGTTGAACAGCCTTTTTTATGTTCTGCTGCCCTCTATGTTCAAGCGTCATCTTCTTTTACAGCCCTCCTATTACTCTCTAAATTGGGGGAAGACAATATGTTTTCAAAACTTTTTCAGAGCACACAAGAGTCAAGTGCCTCTAACACACTCACACGTTTTTTAAAACCACTGATTTTAGAAAGGATGGGCAATTCTCCATTTTCTTCCTAGGGTGATTGACATGTTCATTTTCACTCACATGCATATGAACTTTGATAAGCATTATGATATATGAATACTTTCCCACATTACAGCAGCACTTTCACGTGGGAATAAATGCAGTACTTTGCCTAAAATACCAATAATTACACCGTACTTACAGAGTAAGCAGCATTAGTACCTGATACAGCATTGCTGCTGCATGTTATTGAACAGCCACTTAACCACTGTTCTGTTTGACAACTGTAGTGTATAATTATATGTTACTTGAAAATGTTTCTTTCGCAAAGTGCCACTACAAAAAATCTTTTTTTTATTTTAAAAAGACTAAGACACCTCCAAAAAAAAAGTGCCCTGTTGAGCTGAGTGCTACATTACAATCAAAAGCAGATCTGTCACTAATTGAATGAATACACAGGATGATAAATGCAGCTAATATAAAAGATCTATGGGATTGGATTTGGAGAGGGACCCCAATGACTAGTTTTTGCCATTGTTCAAGTAGATATAGTGGGACAAAGAAAATGAGAAAAGCAGAAACAAAGTGGGAGGCAGCACTCTTTGCAGTGCTAAGCTCAGGGCTGGAGGCAGAAGAGACAGGTTGTAATTCAAACCCTCTCACTAACTCCCCATGTGCCTTCAGAGAAAGTGTAACCTCATTGCTCTAACTTTGCCAGCTATGGAATGGAAATAAAAGTTTCTTTAGAAGGGTGCTGGGAGAAAGAGCTGGCTAATGCTGTGTTTGCACAAATACCTACTTTTCCCAGTTTCAGACCCAAATGGTAATTTGTGAATCATTTGAGGCAGGACTGCCTGCAGACTTTACCCACAGATTTGAGCACCAGCCTGTTTCTATGACCTTTTGCCCAGGGCTGAGAGTGCTCTGCTGTCCAGCTGTGCCCAAAGGCACCATGCTCTCCTTCCTCTTATCCTGAGCACAGCACCCTAGAGACAGAGCTCATCTGCATTCAGCATTTGCTAATGGTGAACATCAACAAAAATAGAGGAGACTTTTTGGATGTAATGTAAACCTGCTGGTAAAGGTCAGAAAAACAAGGTCTAAATATGGTTACTGTGAATTTCCCTGATCTCTCACTCCAGCTTCCTTGCTGCAGGGCTATTTGCAGTTTTTTTCTTCACCATCTGGTACCAGGTATTGTGTCCACTTGTTTCCAGAATCGCAGGCTCCTGCTGGTGGTGAGCCCAGCCAGTGCCTGTGACAAAACATTGGACCACATTCCTTCTGGTCTGATCCAGAAGGAGAACACTTGTGGCCCCACCTAGAAGTAAAATGTTAGCAATATCTAAATTCTTAAGTGCAAAGCACTGAATTACTACCTTGTTTACAGACATGTATCCTGGAGCCCATGAATTACACTACTCATGAGCAAAGAGTACCAGAGTCTCATGTTTATTTGATTGGAAAGCCCTCACCAAGAATTCAAGACAATAAACTTCAGATTTATCAAGTTATTATCTGACAGCACCACCTTTTATTATATATCCTAATTGAATTTAACATCACACTACATCTCTATAGAGAAAGACAATGACAAATTTTATTTTGCTACAGAATACCAAGAAAAATATCTGCAAGATCACAACTAGATTACCTTCTTGACAGAAGTGATAAATTATTGTTATTTTCATCCTTTAAAGAACTTTTGAAGTAATAAACTAGAGATCCAACTGCTCCAGTAAATAATGCACATTTTCTTAGCCCTCTGTCAAAGCTAAGGAAATGGCCACACTGTGATTGCCTTTACCAGAGGCATAGTCAAATGGGAAACACAACTGCTTGCCACTTTATATTCCATGACAGGACACGTCTATCCTAAGAAATTTAATTATTTATATGTTTTCTGGACAGTCTAGCACTGAGGTCCACTGGTACAGAACTCCTTGTTACCACACAATAAAGTTCTCTTTCCCTTATAACAAGGTGGCACCATCCAAACTGCTTATTGGGAATGGCTTAGGCTAATTCCTAGTGATGCCTGAGGATGGTTCAAGAGACAGATACTTGCTTCGGACCAAACTCATTAGAAGGACTATTCTGACAATTTAAGAGCACAGAAAATCATGAAATCATAGAAATATTGTTTGCAGATGACTTAATCCAACTTCCTACTTGAAACTGGGCCATCACCATCTCTAGTTCAGGTCTGCCATGTCTTCATCCAGCCACATCTTGACAAGATTCAAGGTTGGAAAATTGATAGCCCCTATGAGTCACTACACTATTCTTCTAGTGAGGCCATTTTTCTTATGGAGTCATGGCAGAAATAAACTGCACAAATTGAAGAGTTAGATGCCTTGAAAAGGAGCACAAAATACCTCACCTTCAAAAACCTCCCTCAAAAACACCACCTAGAGTGGCTGCAGCCACTGCAGATTTGAACAGAAATGCTTCTCAGCCTATGCTATGGTCTTCTTACAGCACACCTCCCAGCTCATCAACATATTCCTTGCCCTTCTCTTATCTTCGGTGCAGAAGGTCTGTGGCAGGTACACCCTCCCCAAAGCTAGGAAGCTTCTAGGACCATGTGGCTGTTGTAAAGTGGGGTCTACGGCCAATGAGGACCACCATGACCATGTATGACCACAGACCAGATTCAACTAGGGTATAAATGGATCTCCCGTCGGAGGCTGAGCTTGAGCCAGATCTCCTTGGAGCAGTGGGTCAGCAGTCGGGGACTCTCTCCTTAGGAAGGGACGGCACCGAAGGAAACTCCTTGAGGTTGAGAGCCCTCCCTTTGTTAGGTGAGTGATTGCACATTTTGGATCACTGGAATTCCTGACTGTAGTATTAATTCTTGAGTGACATTTCGAACCTGTAGATTGTTAATCATACCAGAGTCTTAAAGCAATTTCAGTTGAAGTAGAGCTAAGTTTGAAATCGTTATAAATTTGTTACAAATAACTTTGTCTAACTTGATTTTTGTGAGTTTCCGTGACAAGCTCTTATGTCAAGAGAGAAAAGTTTGAGAAAAATTTTGTCAGCATCAGAGCCAGGAACTGCAACAACTCCAGACCAATTTACAAGCCACTGACTAGGAAAAATATCTCTACTTATTCACAGGAACAGAAAAGACTGTCACATTTCAGACTTTAGGCAAGGCCTCTTCTCCAATCTCAGCATGGTACGTGTGATTTTGTGTTGAAAACCGCAGGCCACAATACCTGTTGGTGTGTTTGCACCAAAAGTAAGCTGAGAGAGAAAGGTGTCCCCTTTTCTACCCAGAATTGACAGCTCCAGCAGTTGTGACCATATTGTCAGTGACTGTGGATTTGATGTTGTCCAGCATCTGTTTGATTGGCAGATTATGGAGTATGACTGAGACTGCCATGCAAATCATTGGTGGTAAAGCTATTGTAATACAGTATGTATTTTGGTGGCAGTTAGGCATGATGTCAGTAGGACACTGACCACTGTCAAGAACCAGTGTCCACAGGCAGACACAAGTCAGGATGCACAGGTTTGCCAGGTTCAGGCCGTAGATGGTGTTCACAGCTACTCCACCAGTCACAGAATTCAGCATTAACCCTCTAATCTCAGGGCTTTTTTTTCATGCGGATGAACTATCACATCAAATTGATGGAATGAAGAGAAGAGAGGTAGGACAGAGCACGTGGTGAGAAGCTGCCAGTACGCACTGCCATGCAGTGTGCCGGCATTGCTGGGAGGAAGAAATAAATCACTGTGCTGTCTGGCACTGAGGCTGTTTTGGCAGAATGGCTCCTTCCCTGTTGTGCTGAGGTGAGTACCAAGAGCTACAAGACATGTAATCAGGTCTTCACGTTCAGCGTTTTGGCTTGAAGTCATCTGTGTCTTCAGGTATAGGAGTCTCATATCCACCTGCATCCCTCCACCACATGCTAGATGGGCAGTCCTCGGGGCCTGATGGCACCGGCTGTGCCACCCCTCTCCTCCCTGCAACTATGCTGAGCAAATCCAATACACCTCAATCTGCACCAGTCTCCTCTGCACCTATCCACTGGGAATTATCTCAAAGAAGATTTTGACACCTTAGAACAGAGGAGGGGGAGAAAGGAGTGGGAAAAAAAGACTTGTAGAAAACTAGGGGTCAGCAAATCAATGTTTTTAAGAGCATCAGTGAAATGCACTGTTTGCTGGTCTTCTCTGTGGGGTGTATACATCACAAAGTATCAGTCACTACTGACAGGCCTTAGGTAAAGATGTCAAATTTCCCCATATGTCTACCCTCACTTACTATACGAATGCACTTTAATTTTGTGAGTCCCTCCAA
>WHYT01017172.1:151579-163510 GCA_009806455.1 Tetrax tetrax | reverse complement strand
AACTCCAGACCAATTTACAAGCCACTGACTAGGAAAAATATCTCTACTTATTCACAGGAACAGAAAAGACTGTCACATTTCAGACTTTAGGCAAGGCCTCTTCTCCAATCTCAGCATGGTACGTGTAATATTGTGTTGAAAACCGCAGGCCACAATACCTGTTGGTGTGTTTGCACCAAAAGTAAGCTGAGAGAGAAAGGTGTCCCCTTTTCTACCCAGAATTGACAGCTCCAGCAGTTGTGACCATATTGTCAGTGACTGCCTCACCAAACTGGTGAGGCTATGGATTTGATGTTGTCCAGCAGGTTTGATTGGCAGATTATGGAGTATGACTGAGACTGCCATGCAAACCATTGGTGGTAAAGCTATTGTAATACAGTATGTATTTTGGTGGCAGTTAGGCATGATGTCAGTAGGACACTGACCCCTGTCAAGAACACCAATGTCCACAGGGAGACACAAGTCAGCATGCACAGGTTTGCCAGGTTTAGGCCGTAGATGGTGTTCACAGCTACTCCACCAGTCACAGAATTCAGCATTAACCCTCTTATCTCAGGGCTTTTTTTTCATGTGCATGAACTAGCACATCAAATTGATGTAATGAAGAGAAGAGAGGTAGGACAGAGCACGCGGTGAGAAGCTGCCGGTACGCACTGCCATGCAGTGTGCCGGCATTGCTGGGAGGAAGAAATAAATCACTGTGCTGTCTGGCACTGAGGCTGTTTTGGCAGAATGGCTCCTTCCCTGTTGTGCTGAGGTGAGTACCAAGAGCTACAAGACATGTAATCAGGTCTTCACGTTCAGCGTTTTGGCTTGAAGTCATCTGTGTCTTCAGGTATAGGAGTCTCATATCCACCTGCATCCCTCCACCACATGCTAGATGGGCAGTCCTCAGGGCCTGATGGCACCGGCTGTGCCACCCCTCTCCTCCCTGCAACTATGCTGAGCAAATCCAATACACCTCAATCTGCACCAGTCTCCTCTGCACCTATCCACTGGGCATTATCTCAAAGAAGATTTTGACACCTTAGAACAGAGGAGGGGGAGAAAGGAGTGGGAAAAAAAGACTTGTAGAAAACTACGGGTCAGCAAATCAATGTTTTTAAGAGCATCAGTGAAATGCACTGTTTGCTGGTCTTCTCTGTGTGGGGTGTATACATCACAAAGTATCAGTCACTACTGACAGGCCTTAGGTAAAGATGTCAAATTTCCCCATATGTCTACCCTCACTTACTATACGAATGCACTTTAATTTTGTGAGTCCCTCCAAATTTAACTCAGTCTGGATATTTCAAAAAATATATACAAGAAAAAGTAATGTCTAAGCTCACATCAGCCTAAATTGCTAAACAAAAAAAAAAAAACCCTTTATATCTGCAGTTTGTCATTGGTGCTCTTGCTGCAGGTTAATTCTACACATCAGTCATCAGAAACTATGCCATGTGATTTGCAGAATTAAACACAATAGTACAATCCATTCTGACAATACCGTATAAGCACTCTTCAAATATTTCATGGCCAGTGGACTCACAAATAATCTTTGACAAATACAGTGGAAAGGTTCGTATTTCCAGCCCTTTGGGAATACAAGGAAGAGACATCAGCTGTTAACCTAAAAGCATTTACTCCATTCTGCCCGGCTACACAAATGAGTTGTTCAATTTCAACCCGCTGATAGCATGAATGATAAGAGCCTCAAATCTTGCAATAATCATATTCACCCACAGAAAGTTGAGCTCAGATGACAAAATACTCTCCGCCGTGCCTTAATTCGATATAACTGAAAAAAAAAAAGAGAAACTATTAGTTTGGCTTCCTATCCTGTTATTTCTGGGAAATCTGTCCATCAAATCTCAGCTGCTGCTCAGTGTTGTCTTCACTACGAGATGAGCAGCACGGCATGGGAGTTGTCATTTTTTTTTCATTTCTAGACTGTATTACAGATGTTATGTGATTACAGGAGATCAAGTGGGTGAAATCCTGTTTCATTTCCCCGGAGGCTGCAGATCATCCTTATGTAAGTTGTCATGGCTTCTAAGTGCTTCTCCTGCTGCTGGCTGTCATTCTGTGTTGTAAATGGACTGTCCTTTTCCCCGGGGTGAGGCTGCCCAGGGGTACCCTGTGCAAGGACGCTGTGCTGGCATGTGTGCCCCGCAGCCAGAAGGCAACAGGGGGAAGAATTCGTGTTTTGTTCTCTGGATTCAGATTTTAGACATCTTCCACAATGTTTCCAAAATTGCACAAATTTGGTGGGTTCTGGCACTCTGCAGGTTGTCAGCAAGCCTTTATTAAGCCTATTCAAAAAAACACCTGTGAGTGTAACAAATTTGAGCCAAGGGAAAACAAAAGCCAAACAGAAAAACTGCTTTTTCCTTTCATAAACTGTCATGGGGAGGAGCAGTTTCAGGTGTTCATGAAGTCCTCCCACCAGGCAGACAGAACACCGAGCTTTGGAAACTGGTCCAGAAATAACAGCCTTTCCATGAAACAGCAGAATTGAACTTGATCAAAGAGCCATTAATATGAAATAATTTCCAGAGGAGTTATCTGAATTTAGGTCTGAAAAGACAGTAGGAGCAGCCTGCCAGACACACATTTTTGAAGGATGACTCCTTCATTTTTATACTCGTATATAAATACATATATTTAATAATTACTGTAGCACTACAGAAGAGTCTGAAGTGGAAAGTCATCATTGCTTAAATAATTTATTTTAAAAATTCTCTCTGAGGGAGATGAAGGAAACAAAGATACAAGGAAATTAGGAATATGGGCCCTTCATATTCCTTCTCCACCAACATCAATTACAGGATACTGTATTACTGCCCATTCCAGTTAGTATCTGTTCATGGACCTATAGCCATACTTCTTTTTGCCTAGTCCCCTCCTGAAGCTGCTGATACCTTCTGCCTCCATTAACTCCTAAGGCAATGAGCTTCAGGTCAATACCTGCTACATAAAGACATAATTTATCTTATATGCTTTAAACTAGTTTCTCACCAGTTTCAATGGCTTCCCCAAGTTCTTGTATTGCAGGAGACATTTCTGCATTCACCTTAACCACTGCCTCCATGGTTTTGTAAATCTCAGCCATGTGTCCCAAAGCCTCCCCAAACTGAAGTCCCAGCTAGACTGCAGCTCCTTCATCCCCTTCATAATTTAACTTACCTTATCTGTACTTTTTTTAAAGTCCACTCTATTCTTTTTGAGAGGCAAACATGAAAACTGCCCACAATATTCAAGTTGTGAGTGCTCTGAGGTTCTGTATAGCTGCAAAATGTTTTTCCTTTTGTAGTCAATACCTTATGATACCCAGTGCTTTAGGGTAAGAGGAGAAAGATCCTTATCCTGTCTTCAGATCTACAATGGGAAGCTTGAAAACAGCTCTGTAAGTCTTAATTGCTCATTCTACTATATTTTTGTGTATGTTTCATGATCTGGAAGCACGTAGGGCACAGTGTCTTTTAGCAGTATCCGCTCATTGTTACTTCAAAGGAATCTATCCTGCTTATGAGTTTCTGAGGAGTTTTCAAGCCCCCATCGTTCTGAATCAAACAGCAAGCTAAGGTTTGGAAATGAAGCCTGTGTTCTCATCCTGTGTGTTTACCATGTTTGTGGTCATTTAGGCTAATATGCTCGACTTTGCAAATTAAATGAGTTCAGAGACACGGCTCAGCAAACAGGTGGTAGCTCAGCATGCCTCAATAACCCAGTCCCTCTGGCTCCAAACCTGTCCAAGTTTGGAGAGCTTGTCAATGACAGAGAAAAGAATTAGCTTCTTGCTACGCTTTATGCACAGCCCATTGCTTACAGAAGCAATCACCTTTTGTAATTTTGGCTCTGAAATGTTCAGATTCCTTTGAGCTAAACCCAAGACCTACTGAATAAGTATTTCTACCTGCTGCCTTCGTAATGTCTGTTGCACAGGAAGAAAAATTCAAGAAGAAAAATAAAAGCATGTCAGAATGGATTAAACAGTTTGTATGCATGCATATATGCATGTAAATGCAAATTTAATAGGATGCAAAACTTTGAAAATGTGGATTTTAAGACCTTGTTTTTCTTGGCAGCAAAAATATTTGTGTTTACAGCTCTTAAAGGACACATGCCACTGAAAGTCACAGTAGTGATAAGAAGTCTAGGACCAACAAAGGATCAGCCTTGAAGGAAAATAAAATTATTCTCAAGCCAAGGAAATGGTTAGGATAACATTTGATGCACAAATCTTTGAAGGTAGCTTTTTTTTTCCTTCAGATTTCACCATAACTGAAGAATCAGGCATTAAAACCCACAATACACATTTCTTTTACTATCTAATTTTTTGAGAAATTAGGTAGGTAATGATGGCTTTTCACTTCACACTGCTTCTGTAGTGCTTTACTAATTTTTAAATATACATAGACATTGAGCCTTCCCCTCCATCAATATTGATGTTGAATTTAAGCTTAAAAAAAAATTGCCAGTTTGTGCCTTGTGTTTCATAACCAAATGCATTGACACTTGTTTCAGGATCCTTGTTCTGCACTCTGTGGCTGAAGGCCAGGTATAAATAAATTAATGAGGTTATTAACTTGGCCCATACTATGAATTGCAACTCTGCACACGTTGAGTAGAACATCTGAAACTTGCCCTTCTGACCTGCAGAATGGCTAGAGAATTGGCACAGAAACTCGAAGGCACAGGTACACTTTCCAAGAGCTTTGAAAGTCAGCCAGCACAGCAGCACAGAGCACATGCCTGAATCCAGTCAAGCCAAAATATTTTATCAGAAGCCCATCAGCAAAAGCCTTTGCTCCCGGCTCTGCCCTTTAACCCTTAGATGGAAACTATCTCAAATCACTGATCCCTTCAATTCATAGGAAGCATAACTGACCGTGATTATCGCTGTATAAATAAAGTATCACCTGGTGTGTCAGATGCTTTTCATGAAGGTAAAGTTAAGGGGGAATATTTGGAGCAATTATGCATTGCCAAAACATAATTAATATGTTTGAAAAGCAGAGACGAAAATAAGCCACTTTAAACAAGCCTGTCAAAAGAGTCAAAGGCTTAATATTAATCACATGTGGCATCTCAGCAGCAAGACCAGTAGATGGACTCGCTCAACCTGTTGGCCAGCAGGTTGAGGGAGGTGATTCTGCCCCTCTACTCTGCCCTGGTGAGACCCCACCTGCAGTACTGCATCCAGCTCTGGAGCCCCAAACATAAGAAGGACATGGACCTGTTGGAGAAGGTCCAGAGGAGAGCCACGAAGATAATCAGAGGGCTGAAGCACCTCTCCTATGAGGACAGGCTGAGAGAGTTGGGGCTGTTCAGCCTGGAGAAGAGAAGGCTCCGGGGAGACCTGATAGCGGCCTCCCAGTACCTAAAGGGGGCCTACAGGAAAGACAGGGAGAGACTGTTCAGCAGGGCCTCTCACAATAGGACAAGGGGTAATTGTTTTAAAATAGAGGGAGGTAGATTCAGACTAGACATAAGGAAAAAAACTTTTGCAATGAGGGTGGTGTAACACTGGAACAGGTTGCCCAGAGAGGTGGTAGATGCCCATTCCCTGGAAACATTCAAGGCCAGGTTGGAAGGGGCTCTGAGCTCTGGTTGGAGATATCCCTGCTCCTTGCAGGGGGGTTGGACTAGATGATCTTTAAAGGTCCCTTCCAACCGTAACTGTTCCGTAATTATATGACTAACCTGTTGCTGTGGACTTGGTAGTAGCACCTAACCAAAAGCTGGAAGAGGATGGAGTCTGGTGCTGGGAATGACCCCTCTGTCATCAGCAGAGAAAATGCAACAAGCAGGCTCAATAATACACCAAAATGGTGGTGATAAAGCACGACCCATTCGTCAAGTAGACAACACATAACACAGAGAAGACCCGAGGAGGTCCAGAGAGCACTTCTACTTGGGTCTTACTCGCTGACCAACACGCAAGGGGGCTTAGCCAGAGGGTCTCCTTCAACCCCTCTCCTCCTTCCCTGCTGCAGGGTGAGTGCTGAGAAGCAGTCAGGGCACAGCAGGGGCTTGGAGCACAGTTCCTTTGCTGGTGGAAAGGGAAGTTCCAGTTTGGTCCTCACTGTGGAAGTATTTATTCATAAAGAGGGGCAGGAGCTAAAGTCTAGAGAATCTCGTGGACTCCAGAAAGCATTAAAGTGTGAGGGAAGACAAAAGGGCTGTGAATGAAAATGGAACATTACTACAGAACATTTCTGCTCATTTTTGCTTTGTTTTCTGTTTGCGAGTTCTGAAAGACTTCATGCTCTATGCTAGTCAAAACCACAGGACCTTGAACATCTGATTTACTACAGAGTCAATATAAAAGTTCAGTAGTTTTAAAAAATAACTTTCAATTAGTTTGAAACTGAAGTAGGTTAGACTCCAGCTTTAAATATTTTGTCATATACAGCAAATATGTAAGTGATTTACTGTGTATTGCTTTTATGATATAGTGTGATAGTTGTGCATATCACTTTGATATATTAAGTGAACCATTCCCGCTTTATTATTTATGCTGTAAAATGAAATATGTGTGTGTGTAAATAAATATGTGTATGCATATACTTTTAAACACATAGATTCCAGTGCTGACAGGACAGAACTAATGAAGTTGGTTTCCCACCTGCTTAAAACAGCTGTCAGCTTTGGCTGGTCTGAAAAAAAATCAAGAAGAATGCCGAAAAAATTGGAGGGAAAGTGGCTGCTATCAATGACAAACTGAAGTTTATGTTGGGGGAAGCAAACATGCCAGCAGAAAAAAATAGTTTCTGAATTCTTGTGAATGAGTTGCTAAATAGAAGCTTAGTCAGTTAACAAGCCATTCTTCGGGCTGCACAACAGATAGCTCAGCATGGTCACAGCTTGCTTTGGCCCTCACATTATGGCGCAGTCTGTTTCCCAAGACAGTGCACGTGCAAACACACGCATGTTCTACCAGCTGCCTTCACTAAATGAATACAAATAAACAAAGATACTGAAAAGGCCGGAGGAAGCTGATCAGACATTAGTAGCTTAGGTCAGGTTACCTTCAAGCTTTCCTTCCAACATGCAGTACAGGAAATTTATTTTTTTCCTCACAGAAAACAATTGCCTTTGATGGGTGAAATACATTCTGTGTGTTCTGATTCAGCATCAGTTACCATATGTTTCAGGCTTGGTTGATTACCTCCTAGTTGGACTTTTAGTAAGCTACTGTGAAGAACACCCCGGTCCTGGGTTCCTCCTACGTGTCCCTTTACACCAGAATTGTGTGGTGGGCTGTTTGCCATCAGCGTGCTTTGCAAACTCCCTAGGTAGCTGCACCTTCTCTGACACCACAAAATGGGCAGACCTACAATCAGGATCTTATCTGGGATGGGAACACCTGCAGTAGTTCATGTCATCCTTCTAACGTATGAGCCAACTTCACACCACTCACCCAGGCCAGTCTTTCAGAGGGCTACTTGGATCCTTGCTGTCTATCGCAGTATCTCATATTGACAATTGGACTTGATGATCTTCAAGGCCTTTTCCAACCATAATGATTCTATGATTCCATACCCATGATGTGACTGTGAATCCATCCTGGTATGTTCCCAATGGATAGGCTTTCCAAGCCCACTGCAAAAGCAGGGCAGAGCAAGACTTCTCGAGAGTCTTCTTAGAGTTTTCAGGGCTTTGGCCACAGGTAGGACTCTGTGCTATTCACAAGCTGGTAGAGCAAAGGAAACATCAAACTAAAGCAGATTTGCCCTTGCTCAACTGTCAGGCTTTTCAACATCTCCAAGCCGTGCAGCAGTTGAACAGAAGTTTTCAGAAGGCTAGAGTGGATGTAAAATCTAATTATGATGAACACTTGTTCTGGTTCTGGCTAGGATAGAGTTAATATTCACCTGAGCTGGGAGGAGAATTGAAGCTGGTGGCCCCTGTGGCTGGGGACACAGCTGGGATAGTTCACTAATTATCTATCAGCTGGGATAGTTTACCCAAATTGGCCAAAGGGCCATTCCATACCATGTGAGGAGGGCAGTAGAGGGAGTTTCCTGCTACTTGGAAGGATTGGGATTTGCATTGGGATTTGCTGTGAGCTATTGCACTATGTTTGTTTTCCATTACTGTTTTGTTTTCTTCTGTTATTTCTCTTAAATTTATTTTTTGTTTCCTCTCAACCCATGAGTTTTGCAGCATTTTCTTTACCAGTACTCTCCATTCTGCTGGAGGGTGGGGGGAGTGAGTGAGAGACTGCATAGCTTGGTCCTGAGAAGGGCTAAAGTAAGACAATGCTTCAGAACACTTCAGCTCTCTATCCTTAGATCTCTTTCTTATCTCAGAGAGGTACATGCTAGATTTCAAAATAAACAAACTGGTGGTTAGTAGGAATATCTATTTCAAAATTAAGAACTCACAGGAGAAGAAGGACATGGCATAAATAATATAGTGGCAACACAGGAGAAAAAAAAAAGAATAAAGATTAAAAGCTCTCTTCCTTTTCCTTGAGATCTGTAGAAACATATGCAATAAGCAACTTAAATCAAAATTAATTCTAGACCTATTGAAGGCCAGGACCCAAGCAGTCCTTGGAAGGTGCCATTTAGAGAAAAAATTAATTTAGAGGAAGATTTAGGCTTCTCAAAGGAAGACTTCATCTCCCATCTAGCCTATCACTAATTGCACTTCCCTAATGAGATCATACACAACCTTCCATCTTCAGTATAGTTTAAATGTTTGTATTTCGGTTCTGGAAGTGCCACAGAAACTTCTGGGAGTTTCTTTTAACCCAAACTTGCAAACACTGTTACAGTATAATAACACCCAAATGTTGTTCAGAATATGCTGGTAATACTTTAAAAATGAAATATGGTGTGTACAGTTTTGACATCCATAATATGTAGCTATGCAAAGAGTAATATACAAGTTCTGTCTAATGGATTTTGAAGAGATATGGAGGGGGAAGAAGTGGAGGAAGGAGGTGAAAGCAAACAAGTATGTATTTTAGGCTTTAAAAGAACTCATGTATGTAGACATATCAGGGAGTTGTTCTGCATTGTAGAAAGGAAAATAAATGTAAGTTCTGTAAGATTCCCTTAATGTAATTTAAAAGTATCCTTTTAAAGGCTAGAGGACTCCTCTGTCCTTTGGATGCTTAACTACAGAAGTGTTTGGTTAATCAGTTATCTTGCAGTTTTCTGTTCAGACACAGAATGATTCCTGTGTTTTGCGGTATAAATGGCGTATTTGTACTACTTGCAATAGCACAAGCAGCAGGCTTAGAAGCATAGAGAACTGATCCTGAGTTCCACATGCCTGTCATTATATAAGAAAAATATGCAGGAGACACCCTGCACACTGACCTTACTCCTTTGACATCATTTCTTTTTCAAGCAACTCTTGGAAGGTACATAAAATTCATTCCAATCACTCACTCCCCTCTGATTCCCAAGTTTTTCAAACCAGCCCTTTCAACAGGTTTTTCTCAGCAACAAATCTGGATTTAGGCTTAGAAAATTAATTTAGTACCTGAATTATGAATGACAAGGCCAAGGATTACTGCATTAGCAGCAGATCTAGAAGACAGTGTGCCTACAGAGAAAGCACGGTGACATAGAGGGGAAATAGGTACAGTTCCTAACCTGTGGCTTCCCACTGAGGTTAAAAGCTAGGCAAGGTAAGGCTTAGGCTAAGTTTCTTCTACAAGTACTTCCAGACAGTGATTCAGAGAACCTAAGTTAGGCTCCAGCTCTGAATTAATTTCAGAGGATGCTCATTTCTCCACAAACCACAGCTGGAGTTTTGGGAGACTATCCTCCTAATCTAGACTCTCAAGTGTGGTAGTTGTAAATATCTCCAGTAGTTTCAGTCAGTCTTCACATGTGCTTTCCTTGGGGCTGTGGCCAACCTATGGACTTTTCCATGATGAAGGGAAGGAAGCTACTCTTTGGGTCTGTAATTTGGACACATTTATTTCAACGCTGTTCATCACCTCTCTTGCCATCCAGGAAACATCAGAATTCCAAAGAAATTTAACTTCATTAATTAAGCCAGAATATTTTTTTCAGAACTATTACTGGAGTGCATGCAATAGGAATTGCAAATCATCTGTTACATGTCAGGAGATCTTGCCAAAATATTTTCAAAAATAATCATTTCACAGTGCCCGATTAAGTAACAGTTTGAACATCCCTTTCCAAACACATGCTGTGCCTTTTGTAGATACTTTTTTTTTTTCAGCCAAGTAACTGTTTCTCTGTCACAAGCTCCTCACCTCTTCTAAGAAACATCTCTACATAAAATTATCCAACCTTTCTTCACTGGGTATGTGTGCTTAGTGGGCACATATTAACTCTACCAGTATGTCTGCATGACACAATGCAGTGCTGTGCAGAGAAACCCAAACCAGTTACAAAGAACCAGAGAGGCACCTGGAGCTGCATTAGCTTGTTCTTTACTCAAGACCAAGGCATCCAGCCTTGCAAATGTCCTCACTGTTCTGCACTGTCGCTGCCACTCTGTCTCTGGTTCCCAAAGTAGCTCATTCATTAAATCATGCTGCATACATACTCTCTCCCTCTAGATTTGAAAGCAATGTTTTCTTGCACGGAGACAAAATAGGTGGGAGCTACCGGAATTCTGAAAAAGATCTCAGGCCAATATTCATTTAGAGAAAGTGGTGGGTATGAGACAACAAATCCCATGGAAACAGCCTCCAGTCAAATGTTGCATCTGGTGTCTCTGTGCCTTAGGGTGATGAAGGCTTCTTCCCTTTCCACATTTAAAGGATCGGATGAGGGAGCCAGGCAGGGACACAATACTTGGAGCTGTGCTGCAAGTAGGAAATGTGACTGTGACACATAAATTAACACTAGAGTGAATAACATTAAATTATATTGAGAAACATCTAGCAGGCTGAAATTTTAAGGCTGACATTTAGTCTAAGCTAGGAAGCTCCCTCTTCCGTGGGGACA
The DNA here is from genome assembly GCA_009806455.1 of Tetrax tetrax. Taxonomy (NCBI): domain Eukaryota; kingdom Metazoa; phylum Chordata; class Aves; order Otidiformes; family Otididae; genus Tetrax; species Tetrax tetrax. The sequence goes on along the minus strand of WHYT01017172.1, from coordinate 152,579 downwards.
GCTGGGTTCCTTATAGTCTAATACTCATCTCAAATTAAATTTCTAAAGTAAATGGAATGAATCACTGCCAGTCTCTACATCAGCTAGAGAAATAGCCTGGAAACTACTGAAGCTGGCAGCAGGATAGGAGTTACATAAGGTGGACGTACAGAGGGACACAGGTTCCATAGATCAACTATTCCCATATTCTTTCCTGGTAAAGGACTGCCACATCTTTCAGATCCCTACCACATGGGTTTTCCTCTAAGATCCAAGACAGAAAAAAAAGTCTTCCTAGAGGTTCTCTTCTGCACTGGGAAGCATCACCTCCAAACAAAGTCACTTCTTATTCAAAATCCTTTCACTGGTGCCTCCTTCAGTCTTCTCTCAACATGTGGACTGAACAGAGATTTTCTTTTTTATTTTTTTTTTTCATTTGTTTCCACCTGATTTCTATTCCTCTCTGGTAAAATTTTCAAGGCCATTAATCAAATCTAAATTTAAATAAAAATCCTATTGCTTTATCTTTTGTTGTTGGTATCATTGCTATCATAATGCTGAATAATGCTAATGATGTGTCTGTGTGTGAACAGAGGATAAATTTAAAAAGATCTTATGAGTGGAACTTCTTGTTTCGCATTGAGCTGAGGACAGATTTTGCTGGATTAGGTATGGCTTTGTCTATTTTACTGAAAAATTATTTAAATTTCCTTTTTTATTTGCTAGAATTATTATTATTATTATTATTAGAATATTATTAGAATTATTATTATTATCTACTGATAATTATATTATGCAGAATATAAACAAGCTATAGCCATATAGATATCTACATAACCTAGTTATTAATACATTCATGAGGCAAGTAGAACACTTATGCATATCAATCCTTTGACAAGTAATTGCACAGGGGTGTTGTATTTTTCAATGCAAGGTCTAATTCTAAGGATTGCCATCCCTTTGTATCAATGCAGTCAGCATTTTGCCAGTCTGGTCCTTTTACCTCTTTGCTTTCATCCTC
>WHYT01017172.1:122478-139521 GCA_009806455.1 Tetrax tetrax | reverse complement strand
TGCTTTATCTTTTGTTGTTGGTATCATTGCTATCATAATGCTGAATAATGCTAATGATGTGTCTGTGTGTGAACAGAGGATAAATTTAAAAAGATCTTATGAGTGGAACTTCTTGTTTCGCATTGATTTTGCTGGATTAGGTATGGCTTTGTCTATTTTACTGAAAAATTATTTAAATTTCCTTTTTTATTTGCTAGAATTATTGTTATTATTATTAGAATATTATTAGAATTATTATTATTATCTACTGATAATTATATTATGCAGAATATAAACAAGCTATAGCGATATAGATATCTACATAACCTAGTTATTAATACATTCATGAGGCAAGTAGAACACTTATGCATATCAATCCTTTGGCAAGTAATTGCACAGGGGTGTTGTATTTTTCAATGCAAGGTCTAATTCTAAGGATTGCCATCCCTTTGTATCAATGCAGTCAGCATTTTGCCAGTCTGGTCCTTTTACCTCTTTGCTTTCATCCTCTTCTACATGTCTTTTGTCTTTCTGTTTGATCCTATTAGCACTGAAATCAATCACAAAATTCCTGCTGGGAGCAGAAGGGGATGCTATCTTTGTGATGTCTAAATCCAATATTTGCCACTATTTTTCTCTGTACAGCAGCTGCAAACATGCGTCTGCTCTTCTAACTCATCCCTTTGAGATCTTTCACTGTTTAGGTCTTTTCACTATTTAAAACAAAGAAAATAAGAATAAAAATATTAATTTTTTTTTCAAATAATCCTACCTTTTATTAATATCCTAGTGTTTTTGCACAGTGTCTTTTCTAATCCTAATTCATACAGTCACAGTTGCACTATTGGTTTAGCTACGAAACCCCGTAGGACAGAAGGTCAATTTCTCCATGGTTTTTACAAGAGCTGAGCAAGCAAAGATCATGTTCATCGGATGTTTGTGGGTTTTCAGAGTGCATAAAATACATCGAATTACAAAAAAGCATCAATATGGCTATAAAAAGATACCAAACTTCAGCCCCTCAAATGAGAAAAACTGACTTGAAGATTTGCAGATTGTAAATTGGTCTATCTTGAAACTTTCTTTTTGTCAAACAGCTCCTTTGTTACAATACGGTGATGATTCCTCTTGAGAAATAGACTTCTCATAGTCTTCATACAGGTCAGAAAAATATACTTTTTTCCCCTTTAATACCAGATCACTAGTAAAAGGAAAGTAATTAACAATTACATGTATTCTCGTATAATTTTTACTGTCAAAGAAGGCATGGTACACATATGATTGCTCACCTCACTAAACATACTTGTAGAAACACTGTAATAATGAATACTTTCCACTGGATATTGTTTTTAATCCATTTAGGATGGATGGTGGATGAAAGAGCAGCAAGGTAAATACCATTTTAATCAAAACAACTGTTGTAACTGATATCTGCCATTTCACTACTGTCATCCCCTTCAGCAATACGGAAAACGAAAACTATTTCTCTGGTACTTCCACATCTAAATTTCAAGACCATCACTTCTATAAAATGAACCAGAAATATTTTCATTTGCTGTTTTTTGAATCAGCGTTAACCCTTGTAAAACAGATGCCATAGGAAATATAAAATTTTAAGCTACCTTTTATGTTAGGCCGGTAAATTAGCACACAATTCACTGATGTTTTAAGTTTCTGCATTACCTCAGAGTTGAAGATACCTCTGAATGTGGCAGCTCATTTGTATGCATAGAAACAGCCCTGTCTTCCAGGTGCACAATCTTCTTTTTCCAAAGTTAACCCCAGGATTTCTACAGATTTCATTAGGTTTGCTTAGACTGGGACTGCTGGCTTCAAACAAATGCTACAGAAACAGCCATGAAGCATGAATTTGATATAATATGGGTCACTGGAGGACTTTCCAGAAGATTAGAAAATTGCTAATTGTACACCATTATCTCAAAGGGTAACCAGAAATACAGGAATCATGTGATGCTCAGCAAAAAGATGGGATCATTTAGGAAGGAATGAAACAATCTAAAATCAGAAGCAGAAGTAATGCCCATCAAGATGATTTAATGGAAAATAACTCATTATCAAAATCAGTTTTACTTGTCTAATGACTTACTCAATTAGTAGATAAAAGCAATTACGAAGACATAATATATTTAAATTTTATTATTGTCTGTGATTCACTATTGTCTTCAGAAGGGAAAAAAAGCCAGATTCAGAGGGTCACTCACAACACATTCACAAAGTCCAAGAGCAGAAAATAAAGAAAGATAGAACTAAAAAATATTTCAAGAGGTCTTTTAGTCCATCCCCTCCCAAAATGCTTCACTGTCCCAACATCTTTCACGAACAGGGTTTGTCGAACATGTTCTTAAAACTTTTCATTATGGAGATTCCTTCAGATCTTCTACATTATTTCTGTACAAGTTTTCTCAACCTTTTCTACAAGAGCAGATATCCCCACTACTTGCCTCAGGAAATTTTTCAATCAATTACTTTTTTTTTTCTTGAATCTGGAGCTTCAGTAACACGAAATGAAACCACAGAGTTACTTCAGACAGTGTGCTTCCCTAGAAGGGGTAGATGGATGAGTGCGTCAAAATTAGGACCACAATCCACAGCGAGTCTGTTGTTCTGTGTACCGCTGTCTTATCAACATCAGCTTTACCAATTACAAATGTTCAAAGACTATAAGGCAGACAAAGGATCTTTTTTTTTTGACATTGTTTAAGAATTTGGGTTTTAAAAACAATAGATGTTGGATTATTTTTACATACCTTCTAATTTGCTTTCAAAGTAAATATGAGTCATGAGTTTTCCAATGCAACCACTAAAACTAATAACTGTTTCTGGAGGGGTTTCTTTCTAAAATAAGGGAAATGTCTCCTACAATGACTTGTTTCCAGGAGCAAAGGCTTTGACTGAAAAACAAACCACTGCATAATGTGAAAACCATTGTTCCTCATAGAAGAGCTGGCAATTTTGAAATGCAGTGCAGCTTTCCAGAAATAAGTGGGAAGCTGGAACTACATAGACATTTTATCAGATAACATGAAAGAAAACAAAAAGCATCTCACACTACTTAGTAAGCGCAGAGGAGAGTAGGCGTCACCTGGCAGCTGAGGAACTGAAACAGAATCCTAAGTTTCAGGGCTGTCTGGCATCTGGAGCTCCAAGTGTCACAGTTACTCACCAGCAGTGCTGGACCTGAGAATTTTCTAATACAGCCTGGCCCTCAGAAGCTCAGGAACAAAGATATGGACAGAGAAAGCCAATATCTCAGAAACAAGGGTGTATATTAAGCTTTCATCTCTATGCCTAGGAATGTCAGAAAAGGTTGGATTAAAAACAAATGTCAGGAGCTCCTGTGGAGACACACAAAATTTCAAAGCTTATAAAATTAAGATATTTAGCTGGCTCTCTACATCACTAGCTACATGTTCAAACCTCTTTTAAAAAGAGTTAAAACTTAAACTAATGGTCTTTTTAGCATCTGTAGTTTCTGATAAGTTTTACTACTGTCTTTCTTCTACAACCTAAAGGCAAAACAGGGTTTAACCATAACTACTGGATGAGTAGCACTGCACAACGGGGTGTTGGGGGTGGGGTGGGCGCAGATGTTGTACAATTGTCACCTTCCAGCAGTTCTATAGCACTGAGTTTCATACAAGGTCACCACCTGGGATGACTAGGAAGAGGGTAGTCACTGAGCTATTGCATTGCATCTGTGCAGGTGGAGTTTAACTCAATTTGACTGCTCTATCAAAATGCAGCTCATGTGCGATGCTAATGACAGGCTTCTGCAAGTAAATGTTTTCAACAAAAAATTATTGGCTTGGATAGAATCTAGTAGGGCATAAGCCATTTTATTTATGAGAATATATTGAAATAAAGGAGAAATACCATCAAAATGCAACCATGCTGTTTTCATGACCAACCTGTGGGGGCTTCCATCTATTAAAAATTTTAATACATTTTTAGAACTATCAGTAGTGCTAGTGACTAAAACATTGGAAAATGGCTTCTAGGACATAAAAGGGGCAAGGTGACAAATTGGGAAGGAAATGATTGGGAACTGTCACTTCTTCACATATAGTAGCACTTATTCCCATCTTAGGATGCAGCTTGCAGATACAGGGCTACTACTTGCCTTCCTTATCCACTATGATTTACATCAGAATTTGATCCTGTTCTATAAACAAAGCATATTTAAAGAGAAAACATACTGGATATACAGGCAAAGCACTGCATAGTAATGGCTCTTGCTAGCTAGTTACAGGCTCAAAGTGATTTCCAGCATCAGCAGGAGATAGTGCTGGGACTAGGGAGCCTACACAAAAAGTTCTTGCAAAATGCTTTGGGCCACTGGTGCTAAAAGCATTCATGCTCCCCTAAATAAGAGCTGTTTTCACATGGAAAGGCCTGGGTATTTCACAGGAGTGAAACACCTACCTGGCAGTGACATGGCTCACTCCCATGCATCAGACACCCAAGCTGGGGCAGATGGCACAGCAGAGATGGCTTCAGCATTACTCAGGTACTGAACAAATACAACGTAAGAAGAAAACCCAACATCAGCTAACTCAGGAGGCTGGAGACTGCGTAGAGGAGCTCATTCATGAACAATATGACAGCACAGTGGCAACTGCTGAGGAAAAGACGGAGCAGACAACAACGGGCCGTTACCTCCACAGCCTCTCTAGCATCATCATTTGTTGTTTACAAATCAGCTCCCACTGTGGGTCTGTGCATGCCAAAGCACCTGAAAAGACGAGGATCCTGTTACGTTCAACATCTTTGTCGGCAACATAGACAGTAGGATAGAGTGCAACCTCAGCTAGTTTGTTGACAACACCAAGCTGTGTGGTGCCGTCGACACGCTGGACGGGAGGGATGCCATCCAGAGGGACCTGGACAGGCTGGAGAGGTGGGCCCGGGCAAACCTTGTGAAGTTTAACCAGGCCAAGTGCAAGGTCCTGCACCTGAGTCGTGGCAATCTCAAGCACAAATACAGGCTGGGCAGAGAATGTATCAAGAGCAGCCCTGAGGAGAGGGACTTCAGAGTGATGGTAGATGAGAAGTTTAACATGAGCCGGCAATGAGCCCTTGTGGCCCAGAAGGCCAACCGCATCCTGGGCCAGCATGGCCAGTGTGGCCAGCAAGTCGAGGGAGGTGATTCTCCCCCTCTACTCTGCCCTGGTGAGACCCCACCTGCAGTACTGTGTCCAGTTCTGGAGCCCCAAACATAAAAAGGACATGGACCAGTTGGAGAGGGCCCAGAGGAGGGCCACGAAGATGATCAGAGGGCTGGAGCACCTCTCCTATGAGGCCAGGCTGAGAGAGTTGGGGCTGTTCAGCCTGGAGAAAAGGAGGCTCTGGGGAGACCTGATAGTGGTCTTCCAGTACGTCAAGGGGGCCTACAAGAAAGATGGGGAGAGGCTGTTCAGTAGGGCCTGTTGTATCAGGACTAGGGATAATGGTTTTAAAATAGAGGGAGGTAGATTTAGATTAGATATGAGAAAAAAAATTTTACAATGAGGGTTGTAGAACACTGGAACAGGTTGCCCAGAGAGGTGGTGGATGCCCCATCCCTGGAAACGTTCAAGGCCAGGCTGGATGAGGCTCTGAGCAACCTGATCTAGTCGAAGATGTCCCTACTTCTTGCAGGGGGGTTGGACTAGATGCCCTTTGAAGGTCCCATTCCACCCAAACTATTCTATGATTCTAAGACCAACATAAAAAATGTGGACTTCACAGCCTTATAACTCTGTAATTATAAAACCACTGCCTCAATAAAATTCAAATAAAAGGAATCATCTCTTTCTTTAAGCTTTTGAAAGCTTCTGTTATAAAAAAGAACAATACTGAAAAGAAAGTGGTAATATGAAATTGTCTAAATGGAGATACAATTTTGTCTCTCATGATACATGAGCTGAACACTAATGACGTCTCAAGAGTCGTAATTCCAGTCAAACCAAAATCATAATTAATTACTTCAGGAGGCTGCTAAATGCCCACGGCACTGGAAAGTCTATGGGAACTACTTCAGTGCTTCTGTGCTGTAAGACTCGAATACAGAATCTTAAACATGTAAATGATTAACCAGGTCTCATCCGCTTTCCTTGGGATGCCAGGCTTCTCCCAGGATTTCCTATGGAGCGCCATTCTCCCAGCATGCAAATACACACACACACTGTTAGCATAATGTGATTGCCACAGAATTTATTTTTAAAAGTGACATGTAACATGGCCCATTAGAAAATACTAGGAGACCGGGGGGCAACAAAGCCACCCCAATTCAAGCCACTAATGTTACTGAGTTCTTGATGCAACACATTCACTGAAACCATCCACAATCAATTACTGAGACAGAAATAGGAGTGTGGAAAGCAATTAGCTTTAAATAACAGACTGTTGATGCACTTAAAGCTGATCCTTATTTTTCTTTCCATGAGACAGAACCTCTTCAACTGGTTTATATACCATTAACCCCCTATTTCCTATGGGATCCTGGGGGCTTTTTTAAGAACCAGCATCGATCACTTTTCACACTGTGACAGAGTCCTGGTTAAATAAAAGGCCTTTAAGATATAGAAGAGTTCATATGAAATATGTCGAACATTTACCCTTCAAAAACCTTGTTTAACTGAGAACTGCTAGTGAAAGCAATGAGATGCACACAGACAATGCCAGATTGCTCAGGCAGTAACTCATCTTTGCTGCAGCTCCAGTCTCAGGTAAAAGTCCTTAAGATTTAGGAGTATTATTGAGTTTTTTTGGAAATGCCATGTTAGCATTTCCTACCAGCTTGTCTACCCAAGTTTCACATTCTATACATAAAGCAAGAGGGAACGTGTAAGAACGGATCTATCCCGACCATTCGTGGTGCTACGGCCTGCCCAGTTCTGCCTCCATGTAGCAGGTGGCACATGGCCCAGCTCCACTATTTGGCCATTCACCAGAGGGCTGCCTGGAAACCTTTGACACTGAACGCTGCACCAACTAAACTGACAAAACTCATTGTTCTTTCCATCACACAGCTTCTGTCATGCATCAGTTGAAACCAGCATAGAAAATAAAGATCAACTATTTTGCAAGAGAAAGAGAAGAAAACATAAAGCTTAAATCTAAATCTGTAAAAAATGACAAAGAAATCAGGCCAACTACACAGGATGAATAATCTTAGAAGTACGATGCCTGTGTTCAATTCTTTGAGTTATATCTTGTAATAACTGGATAAACTAAAATATGAAATAGATACTGACAAATTAACAGGTTATTCAGTATTAAGGTAACTGATAATTAATACAATAACTGCTTGTTTTCAGACACTACTTCCTTCTAGAAACAAGTTTTGTGAATTTTCAGAATATATGACATTTCCAACCCTAAACAGCTCGCTCTCATTTTAACAAGAAGGTAAAGTGCCTTGTAGCACAAGAGCAGGAAACCAGCGCTACAGAACTCCCTCTCAGAAGACATTCAAATTTTATGTAATAAGCAAGGCCCATGACAAAAGTACGTGTAATATAATGTAATTGTATCATTTCTCAAAGTTTTACATAATGACTTTCTGTTCCTAAATAGTACTTCATTATTGGGAGCAGGAGAACGTAATTGTTCTCTGGGTGCTGCTGATAGCTCCTAAGGGCACAATCAATCCTGCTGAGACACATAATTCATGCACTGTTTGCTTCTGATACAGCTACATTTTGCAAAAGCAATGCAGTGATTAGATTCCTCCAGAATAAATGTGTCTATAAATCCCTCTGTTGCAAATATTACTAACAGCTACATCCGGTAAAGGACTTGGGCCACCGGTATGAGGCTGAGGCAGAACTAACAGACCTCCAACCAAATCATCATTTTTAAAAAAAATCCCCTCCCAGATATTGCTTAACCTGGACTCATTTATAATCAAGAAGCACCTTGCGATCTAACTCAAGTCTATTTGGTGCCTGAGGTGCTGCTCAAGCTCCTCTCAGCAAGAACTGGCTGAGCTTCTTGGACCCTTTTCCCACATGAGAGAAACCAGAGTCACGACATTAAGCTTTCTTCTGCCACGCTTTTGGAAAGGTTGAATCTGACAGGCATTTAACACAGCATGAGGAGAACTAGATGCCTTCACAAAAAAGAACTGAGGACACTCATAAAAAACAAAGGCTACTTTAGCAGTCAGCAGGTGCTCATGAAGGAAGATCATTCTTTGCACCACCTCAAGCCAGAGGAGAACCATGCCCTCAGCTACCTCACACTAAACACGATCCTAAGTAAGGATCCAGGTACACACAGAAATTACATAAACTGAACAAAGGGTAAGATTCATCTCTCCAAACGAAGACATCTGCATCAGAGCTAGCTGGAGAAAGATGAGTGGTTTTAGGGCATAATAAATCTAATTTAAGGAACGTACCTAAAACTCACGATAGGCATCACTCCTTGGGATTGTTTTTCCCAGACTATAAAAAAAGCCCTAAGAAGCTAAATCAGATATAAATGTATGCACTGCAGGCTGCTAAATTTAGTAGAGATCAGTCTTGCACTAAGCATTTATTAATAATTCAACTAACTAGAAACACAGACAAAACTGAGTCAGTGCATTGTTTTAATATTATTTATGTTACCATTGGACCGTGCAGAGAGCAGAAAAGATGAAACAGAGACTGAAAAGGCATAAATCTTTCCTAACCCTGGAGAAAGTCATATTTATGTATGTCCTTGTACACAATAATAACGTATTCACTTCCATCAATTCCATATAGTCCATTAATATATAGAAACTAAATTCTGAAATAAATATTAAAGAAAAAAAAAGAGAGAGAGTGTGGGAGCCTTGATAAACCCATAAGACTCCTATGGCAATCCAAAGAGATTTTCACACACAGCTTTGTAACCATGAGACTTTTTATTGTGTTTCATCGACACTGTCAGGGAAACTTCTCAGAACACTAATATAATCATTTTATTTTATGTTATTCACCTTACAGAAAGGCTGATTCTCAGAGCTTTCTTCCCATTTGCAAGGCATATACTGCTTCAGCACAATGTAGAGTGTCTGGGTACTATTGTTTCCAACATGTATAGTTTAAGGCAAGACCACCTATATGAAGGCATATTTCCAGCCTTCATGTAGCATCTAGTAGCATGGAACTTCAATGCAGATCTGACTGAGACTTCATGGACAACATCACATTAAAAAATTTTAATCATACCTTTTCTTAGCCTGATATTATAGATATGTCATCTGTGTGAAGATCAACTGAAGCACATGTAATTTTACCTAGTGCAACGATCTGCTCATAGCATTTCCAGATTTGAAACCTAGATTTCCTGTAGGATAACATAGGAATTTTTATACTTTAAAGTCAAATGAGAATTACACATCTACTTTTAAAAAAAAAAAAATCATCATCCTGTGCATCACCACCTGTTGACACTGGTCTCTAATTTGGAATATGTCCTCATGCACCCCATGAATCTCACCACTATGTCTTTCATTTTCTTAGGCACATGGTTTGCCTTCCAGGAGAGCATCACTGATTGTCTTCTGAGTGTTCAGTTAGTTGGTACCTCAAACAGGCACATATTGTAATTTTCCTGCAAATGACCTAAACAGGAGAGCCAAACATAACTATCAGAATGCCATAGAGAAAAAAAAAGACAAGGTAAACAACAAAAATCAAGGAAAATTGTTCCCAATTGGGTTTTGCAGTCCTTATTGGAAGAAACAAAGTTAAAAGTAACCCTTAATTGAAAGAAAGAGGGACTCAGAGACAGCACTCACAGGTCACCTGTTTCATCTGTTTTCCCCCTGAGCACAAGCCAGCTGTGGCATAACTAACGTCAGCTGCGTTGGCTATGGTTATCTTTTATGGTTCAATCGTTGCCTATGGCCTTTTTTAATTACTCATATTTTAACTTTCCTCTTTTCATTACCTATTTTGCCATATTAATTACAGCTTGCCACCTATTATTTTTTTTACTTTCATCTGCTATCTCTTCTTTAATTTCATTTTGTTAGTGTTGTCTTATTCCAGCTTTGGTTAAGCACTGCCTCATTTAGGTAGGTTCTTACGCATGCCCTTAGTCCAAGCGGCTTCTCCCACATGGGTAGAATGAGTTCACAGCAGAGGCAGATTCACCGTGGGTGGAGGAAGGGAAAACGTCAGCAACGAAGATCAGCCTGCAATTTCAGGTGAGAGCTTGACACTCCTCAAAAAGCAGGAGCAGATGATTCTCTGAGCAGGAGGTGGGGATAAGCTAAGAGAGTAGGCATCTTACCAATCCACCATCAGACAAGATTTTATCTTTCTGCTTGGTATTCATTGCCTTTCCAGTCCTCTGAGCATGCACCTCCAGCTGAATCTCTCCAGTGTGGTCCTCAAGGACATTATGCATTCCTTCGTCACAGCCATCCAGTGCCACACTGAACTCTGCTCTCTGTTTCCCACAGTTGCAGTCATGTAGAGCACCACCTTGGGCCCCAAACCAACATGCCCTGGGGTAGGTACAGTATAGGAGGAAGTATATAGTCAGTTCCCTTGCCGTCTTGGGACTAACTAGGCATGAAGCATCTGAGGAGCCATCGCAGCCAGCTCAACTGGCCATTTTGCAGGAGGGTGGGATGCTTCTGTGCAGCTTTCAATGCTACTGGGGCCCTGAGGAACATCAAGGCTTTTTCCCATTCTCTTTTTGATGTGTCACAGACACTTTAGCTCTAAATCAAACTCCTCCACACCCAGCATAAACTTCTCCCAGCTGCAAACGCTGTCAGTGGCACATTTTAAAAAAATTACCCAGGGAGAAGGGATTAATATATTTGATTCCCAGTTTGACAGATTGGATCCACTCAAAGCTCTGAGCAGTCTGCAGTATTTATGTTGACAGTAACCACCCAGGAGCATAAATATAAACAAACATACTCGCATAGCACTTGGTAATCAAATGGAGGTAATAATTTACCTCACCAGGCGGACAATAAAAATTAAAAACCTCAGGGGAAGACTTGTGATCACTCAAAAGTCATATTCAGTGAGGTTCCCTCAGCTCCCTCACAAACCCAACGACAGAAAGGCTAATCGTGCTGTGCTTGCCCAGATTAACATGTTGCAACTCGAGGCAGCACTCTGAAGATTTAGCCTCTGAGTTCTCAGGCACTGATTGTCAATCCCCTAAAGGAAAGGGAAAAGTCACAGTCGTCTCTGCAGTCCTGCCACTATCAGCAAAATACAGCAGCTCCAGGACCACAACAGATCCAGTCAGGGTCTTTAATACAAATAGGAACCACAAAGAGACAGAAAACTGTCAGCCTTCCCTGTGCCTCTGTACTGTGGGACTGCAGCCTGAAGAAAGATGAGGGGTGAAACGGTTTAACCGGCCTGGCCTTGAAGGAGACAGGCTGGGAGTCCTCCCCAGGTCCCTTCCATCCCTGTTTCCTACAATTACTGACTGGTCAAAGCACAGCAACACCTAGATGCAGGTCTAACTTCAGATTTAACCTCTTAAAGAACACAATTTAAAATAGATAAGAAAATACTCTTATAGAATCATAGACTTGTTTGGGTGGAATGGGACTTTCAAAGGTCATCTAGTCCAACCCCCCTGCAAGGACTAGGGATATCTTCGACTAGATCAGGTTGCTCAGAGCCTCATCCAACCTGGCCTTGAATGTTTCCGGGGATGGGGTACCTACCACCTCGCTGGGCAACCTGTTCCAGTGTTACACCACCCTCAGTGGAAAAAATTTCTAACGTAAATCTACCTCCTTCTAGTTTAAAACCATTACCCCTTGTCCTATCACAATAGGCCCTGCTAAAAAAGTTTCTCCCCATCTTTCCTGTAAGCCCCCTTGAGGTACTGCAAGACCGCTATCAGGTATCCCTGGAGCCTTCTCTTCTCCAGGCTGAACAACCCCAACTCTCTCAGCCTGTCCTCACAGGAGAGGTGCTCCAGCCCTCTGATCATCTTCATGGACCTCCTTAGTCTTAGCCTTCCCTCTAACGGAAGGATGTCCCCCAGTTTAAAAAGGAGAAAAGATCTTAGCACCTAGATAACATTCCTAAGCCAAGTTCATACACTACATAAATTGCACTGTTTCCTTTTCAGTAAAAATTGGTATTACTTTTCATTTTCATGGGGATTTTTTACTTCTGGATCTCAAGGCCCTTGGCAAAGGTAAATAACTGCAAAATAAACATTTGAAAGAATGCAGTTCTAGCAGCTATGTGTTGTATGAGAAATTGGTTATGAATGTATAATTTAGGGCTTCAAGGAAAATTTTAAAGCCAGGTATAAATTAAGGACCTAATACTGCTCTTGCTCTGTCTGTTAGAACATGACTGGACTCTAAATGACCACTGGAGGTTACTGTTTCCACATAGAAACTCAATGAGTCCAGTATTATGCTAATTCTTCTCAATTATTAGAGAGGTATCCTTAGTATCAGCAGCTGAAAATTGCTCCCACATATGGCAAGCTGTGTTGAGTGCATTTGGGGGTGGCAGAAAGCAAGGGGAGAGGGAGGGGCTGTTTGATGGTGCAAGCATAGAGATTTAGTTGGAGAATGATTTCTTGTTGCTTATTACTATTATTTGTATTAATATATGTATTACACCAGGACCTAGAAACCAAACATCTACTAAGTTTCTGCTGTGTGAAGTGCTCTACAGATTGGAAATGCTGCCCTAACCACCCATGGCCTTAGCAAAGAGACAACAGACAGTTACAGGCAGATAAGAACCCATCAGATAGTATTGACTGATGTGATAGACAACGCCATCCACATGCCAGTGGCCGCATCATTGCCACATCCTGGCAGAAAGTACAGACAGAGAGCTACTTTAGGGGAAGATCCAAGGAAGAATAATAAAGCTGTTCTGCACATGTTTAAAGAAGTTGGTCTGCAGGGCATTGGGCAGCATGACCTTTATTGGTCTACCCCTGAAAACTGGTGAGCAGGCAATCTTGATTTTTGGGGGGCAACTAGGGGCAGCGATCAACATCTTTATTACGAATGAGAGATGCCAGGCTGGCTAATATGGCTGATTAACTCTCTTTTCAGGCATTATCCACTGCAAGTACCTTGTATTACGGTTTTCACATGCCACTTCACCTTAGAGGCTGTTAGAAGGTAGTTATTTTAGGATACATGTAGTGTCTTCCTTCCTTCCTTGCCCAAGCTTCTATTCAAAGCTTGGCCAATTTTTTCTGTGTGGCACCGGGGAGCTTAAGGACCTGCTGCACATTGGGGACAATAATTGCCTTTTTTCCCATCTCACCTGTTCAAAGGTAAGCTCTGGGAGGCAGATGTTCCCTTTTAATATCCATCTGTGCAACATCTGTGCACAGATCTGGACAAAAGCCTCTCGAAACTCCCTCAGTACAAGTAGTAAAAACAATAAGTATAAGGTGATTATACCTCTCAAAATATCTCCAAAGAGCAGGCACGGTCCATAATATTATAAGTCATGTCAGGAAGAGCCTAATGGCGGTTTACCCACCAGAACCTGATCTTCTCCCTCACTATTGGCAGCCAGAGGCACCTTATGGCATGTTAGAGGCAGTGCAACAAGAGAAGATCAATGTGACACAAAAAGAAAAAAACCTCAACGCAGTGGTGTGTGGAGAAAGCATTCAGCCAAGCACAGGGGAAGCAGCTGCTTTGTCATCTGTAAGGCTCTGTGAAATACCACAATCTGAAAAGAATAAAAGAATTTTAAAAATAGCACTCCATTTCCCCTTCTTTAAAGATTTGTCAACCCCATCATTTTCTCTTCTACAAAGTTCTCCTCGCCATCAAAGCCTTTTAACTTTAATATTAAAGTGACATATCACTTTTTTCCTCTTTCCTTTTATTTGGGTGGGGTGGGGGAGGATTTGAATATTTTCCTTCATTGTCAGATTTCTTTTCTTCAGCCTAAAACTGGTTTTGAAATTCTAAGCAGGTTTAGAAGTTCTGGTAGAAATTCAACAACCTTCTGTTTATTCGATTAAAAAAAAAAATCTACAAGTTAAATCTCTGTCATACTCTGCAAGGACATTTACATACTCTTTGCTGTTGTTTCATTAAAAGCCTTTCTGCAGGTAAAGCAGGACTAGGCACAAGAGGAGGCTCACCTTCCAAGGTGTTGGGTCTGGTTGTCTCCCAAACACCTTTGCCTGGCACGGAATGGCATCTTCAGTTTGGCAGAAGGATACAGAGTTTTTCTGCTTCCAGTTGTCACTTTGCATCTGGGTGAGTTTGGCGGTCGATAGTAACCATCACCTCTTGAACAGGTACTGGATAAACACTGCAGGCCAGACTGTCATTGGTATGAGCCATTTTGTAGCCTGAATGGAAACAGCAACAGAGGGGGTTTGCATTTAAGGGTAAATCACTGCTGGAGCACTATTCCAGTCCTTGCCCAGGAACCAGGGAAAATTATCCTGATGCAATGAGCAGTGCAAATGACTCAGTGGGTAAACTGTCCCCACTGGCAAATACAAAACAAATGGCTTGGCAAGTAATATTTTTATTAAAAGCATAAAAACAAAATGCCTCTAACAGCAAATAAACAGTGTAACAATAAGTCATTCTCAAAACATAACTGTAATTTATAGTCTTTTCTTCCGGGGAGAGAACAGCCATGCCAGTTGGATGCCTTTTCCCTTCTCTGCCAGTGTTCACCAGTGGTGTGAGTTTTTACAGCCTTTCAACACCACACCGTCTCAACTGAGCAGCCTGATTATGGGTGGCCCTCGGCTCTGCCCCAGCTGCTCCATCATCCACCACCTCCCGTCAGTCCTTTCTCCTCCATGGCCATGCTCATGTGTTACCTACTCAGCACAGGGACATCTCGCCTTCTGACTTTCTGGGTAGTGTGAAGGACTCAGCTGGAAGATGCCAGTTCTGGCCACTGCTTTCTGTCCAGCCTGTGAAAGAAAGCAGATGTCACCCACACAGGAGAGCAACGACAGCAGGCAAACAGCTCTTGGAGCAGCAGGACATGCTGATGGCTTTCCCATGTCTCAAGAAAAGTGACTTCTGGGAGGGAGGCGAAGAGGAAGCAGGCGGCGGAAAAAGGAGGAATGGCATGCTGGAGTCGGTCCCCTGGCTGAAGTGAGAACAATCAGTCACATCCAGATGCTCAAGCAGAGTCACAATGCTGAAATTTGAAAGGAAACAAGAAAACTCAATTAGTGTCATACTACTGTTTTGCAGATCTGGGAGCTTCCAGGGGTTGAAAATGTAGCCTACACAAATCCTAAACAATATTGTGTTTTATCAAGGGCAGAATAAAAAAGAACTTAAGGATTCCTTGTGTCCAGTGGGAAAATCATCCCTGTCTTGTACTGCAAGTACATCTCAACAAAGAACGCTGCTACTGATAAAAGCTCATGCAAAATTTTGAAGGAATGATCCCCAAGATCCTTAAATATTAACTTTATAGGACTCAGTTAATGTCTTTGCTGCAGAGAAATGGAAGGCTGATAGAGATGGGATTGGCAAGTTCTGAATAAGCTCTTGTAAGAGTAAAGAGCTCTCTAGAGCAAATAGCACCATTATCAATAAAAATGGCATTTCATTTACTGCAGTTTTTGTAAGAATGCCTATTCTGTTCACAGAAATCTGCTGTTGATTGGAAAAGCTAGCAGTTTTCAAAGTAGTGACAGAAATTACCTGCTCTTCTCTATATCTAGCATTTACTTTCCCCCCTTCATTTAGCTGCCTGATAGCAAAACTGATTTAACTAAATTACTGCAGCCTGCTCTGGCAGATGCAGTTACATCAATATAAAGGTGTTAACATATTTATAGGTGATATCAACTAATACTCACATCAACATAGTGGTTATACAGATTTAAACACATTTATACTTCTCCCACAACCACGGAATAGAGGCAAGACTTCTGAATAAACAACAGCTATAGTAAGCATGCACAATAGTTGATAAGCTTTTATGTCAGCTTGATTTCTTTGCTACAGTTGAGATTAAAAATGTCCTCCTGGCTCCTAAGAGCCAGAAAAGTTTTTAAGGTAAAAAATGATATTTTGCTGGTGGATTTATTTTAAATCCAGAGCTAGATAAATTTCAGAGAGTGCACACTGACAAAATGACACATTCAGCGGTTTCACTTTGACTACAACCATTACAATATTGCTTGAGCCTGTCCCTCTTCTTTTAGAGATAATTTGGGTTTTGTTTCTTTTTTTTTAGCAGAACAAAAAAAAAAAAAAGAGTGTGTCTGTCTGCCTTTTTGTTCCACCTTTGGGCAGCACTAGGGAAATTGGGGGTTGGCTCATGATGATGTGCAATAACCAATAAATAGGTGGATATATTACAGCAGAGCTGGCAATTGTGAGTTGATAATGAAACTGCCAAGGGTTCGCTAAAAGGGAAACATATCTGGCCATGCAGAGTCCCAGGTAATCCGTAACTTTTTATTTCCTTGTCATCAAATAGTTTAACATGTATTCAATAACATACTAAACTTAGCTCGTAATAGAAAGGCCATATGTCAAAGTGTTTTTTAAAAAATTTACTATTGAAATTTTTATAACATCTTGATAAATTATGCCGTTAATTTGGTCATATTTTCTTAAAACCGACAGCAGAGGCTGTTTGAAGTTCTGAGCGTGCAGTAACTATTCTAATCAAGATGAAAGGAAGAGAACGGAGCACAACTTGCCCATTTCAGAGAATGCGTTTCCTAATTGCAATCAAAGCCATCAAAGATTTCTTTGTAGAGGAGGTGAGAAATTTTTCAATTAATGATTCCTACCTACCCAGTGGCAAATTTTGACTTGATAATAGTTTTTATAAAAAAGACTTAGCCCTGATAGATTTCTTCATATTAAAAAAAAAAAAAAAAGGAAA
The DNA here is from genome assembly GCA_009806455.1 of Tetrax tetrax. Lineage (NCBI taxonomy): Eukaryota > Metazoa > Chordata > Aves > Otidiformes > Otididae > Tetrax > Tetrax tetrax. The sequence continues at coordinate 122,695 of WHYT01017172.1, read as the reverse complement.
TACAAGTTTTCAAATTGTTGTATGCTTTTATTTGCAGGAAAAGGTTATAAATTGTGTATTCAAAGTCTTTTGGTTTCAAATTTAAGTAAAAACACCATGTATGTTCACCTGAGTAGTGTGCTCTAAAGATTTTTAATCACAAACAGTTTTGAGATTTTAATTTTGCACTGTAACCAAAACAAACATTTTTGAAACTTGAAAATCCACCCACTTGCCT
>WHYT01017172.1:99998-122458 GCA_009806455.1 Tetrax tetrax | reverse complement strand
CCCCCCCCCCCCCCCCCCCCGACGAGTGAGTTTTGAATAGTTTGTCTCAATGGACGTAGAAGTCACAGAGACAACCGTCAATGGGATGTTTTGACATGGTCTCATCTTTTTTGTCCAAAATGAGTTTTCAGCGAAATAAATAAAATTTTAAAAGACAGTGAAACTACTCCATATCATTTTTCTTGTCAGCTTTGATCAGGCTATTTACCTTTTCTTCCACTAACATACTGCCTGTTTCCCATCTCTATTTTGATATTTTCAGATTTGCCACAAAAGCTTGGCTACAAAAATACTACGTGAGAAAAGTCAAATATCTGACCAAAAGATAAACTCAGCTCTTTAGTAAGTTACTGTGCAGGAGGAGTCACCATGCTCCTCTCACCAAATCATTTCCATGGGCAATGTATTCCAAACTTACCGTGAATATCTTGAGACAGAAGAAATTAATTACTGCAACATTTTAAAGCCACAAAACTTTATGAAAATTGTAGATATTAAATGTTATTGGTCCTACTAAATCTGACATTGTGCAGGCTGAAACTTTGTCCAGTGAGAACCAGAGAGATGTGTCCCCATAACTCTGCTATAGTACAGCTTTACTGCCACCTGCTTCCAAGCACAAGTTAGGGACATTGTTAAAGGAAGCACGTAAATTCATAGCTTACTTCACTTCCTTATAAAGGAATAAAACAAGTCTTACTTTTTAACACATTCTGCCATTTGGAAGGACACTGGCAGCCAGTATATGTTAATCCAGGTTTTTCAGAGAGAAGATATCTATTTGATCTCTTTTGATACAGCTCTCTGTGGAAACAGACATTATATCAACAAAATCACTTATTTTATTCTTCAAATGACGTCTTGAAAAAGATGTGATGTTAGAGGTTTATTTCTCAGCTGAGAGAGGAGAAAAATAAAAAAGAACAGGACTATTATACCATAGTCAAGCTGAGTCTATCTAACCGTTACATTCCTCTCTGGGTTATGATTTTCAGTTCTACCACCAATAAATTTCAGAAGGTTTATTGTGGTTACAGTTGGGAACCTCAGCCCTGTTATGGCTGGTTTTCTTAGTCTCACAATCCATTTAATGCAACCTAATCCATTAGTAGTTATTTTTTTACTTATGATCACAGCCATTATTTCCTCTCTGAGATATGAACAGACGTAAAAATATACAGCGAAGAACACTCAGGTGACAGACTCCATATTGTAGAGGTTACAGTCAAAAGTCTTCTATGCAATAAGCAGTATCAAACAAAATCTAAATTAATCATAAGTGACAGTGCAATACATTAAAAAATAAATAAGAGGTCAAACACAACAATGACACACTGGGAGTAAAGAATAATGGTTCATGTTTCTCTCAGGAGAGAGAAATTAAATGCCTAGCAATATGAGCAGCAGAGATGATGAAACGTGGTTTCCTGCAGATCTGTATCTCAGGCCTGTGCTCTCCTCTGGACTCCCTGGTGTCTAAGCAAAATGACTCCACATCAGTTTCTCCCCTGATGGGGTATGAACCTTCTACTTCCTCTACCTGACCAATTATTTTCACAAAATTTTAGGGTTTCTCTTTGTGTGTGTGTATTTTTACCTTTCTGAAAAGTTTGGATGAAATCACCTCACATGAAATCATCTCACATGACCAATGGCCAGTGGGGGCAGGATTGTGGACAACTGATCGACAGCCAGCCAGCCAAAGGCAGCATGTTTTCATAAGTCTCATTTGCTCAGAAAAAAAAACAGGCTACAATAAAAACCTGTCCTTGAACCACAAGTCGAACACATCTGTCATTGGCAGGGTTAAATGGAGAGGTAGGGAAAAAAGAAAAAAAGAGGCAAACAATGAAGGGGGACTACACATGAATTTATTAAGAAAGGACTCAAAGAGATAGATAGATAGATAGATAGATAGATAGACAGACAGACAGACAGATATTTGATAGAGATTAGATACAGATATGGAAAGGGGAATAAATTATGAGAAGACAAAGTCAGCAGTGAGAGAGGAAGAGGGCAATGGGGAAGGTGAGCTGGCTGATGAGACAAGGAGCTCAGGACCCTGTCAGGGTTGCAAATCTGTTACCATCCAGAAAACACAGCTCACAGATGTCACTATGGGGAATCCAAAGTACAGTAAACTTCCCAAGGAGAGAACTAAGCTCAAAACCAAGGAGATTTGGGAGGGCATGGAGGGGTTATTTATTTATTTGTTTTTCCTGTTGTTCCCACCTGGCATCTTGCAACTCATGCTGCTTTTGATTTATTTGTGGGATGGGGAATGACTTACATGGCAGAGAAAGAGGGAGGGAAATAATCCACTTTCTTAAAAACTACAGAGCAGAAGTAGTGTGCCTGTGGAGGCAGAGAGCATGAGAGGTGCTTAGCTGCCATGCTACCCCATGCCATGGGAGGATACTGAGGAGGGATGGCCAGAGGAGGAAACCTCTTCCACCACACCCGAGAGCTGGAAAAGAGGAAAAGGGCTACATCCAACGGAAAAAAAAAAAACCAAAACAAAACACTGCCATGAGAAAACCAGTTCTTTGGAAATGACAGCAGGTGTCTGATTTCCAACAGCCTGAAAGCAAAACTCTGCCACATACACCCCAGAAACGGTCCGAATCACATTTCCTGAGAGTGAAGAAAGGAGTCACAGACATAATTGGTGCTGCTTGTCCCTGAGCTCTTCTGTGACTCATCTATTGGTACAATTTTTGTCCGAATGATTCTCAGAAAACTTCTGAAGCTCCCTAAGCGAAAAAAAAAATGAAAAGAGACAATGGCATTTGCCATTTAAACACCACCTCTCTTTAAGCTATTCCGTGCAAGAAGAGACAGAGCAAGATGTCTTGCTTTCACTTACCAACAAACTAATATGAGCGAAGAAAGTAGCAAACAGTTTTATGAACATGCATTCATTTCACGTAATGGACTTTCTACACAGGTTATAAGTGTGTTTGAACGCTGACACTGCTCACGGTGTGGGCCACTGCCTGGCCTAGGCTGCGGTGCTCCAGAGTTTCTCTCTGGCTACCACACTGTGCTTACCTGTGTTTGTTCCACTCGAATCAGAGCAAAGGGGAATGTTCTGGAGGACTAGTGACCGACTCAAATCTAGCTGGTCTTAGTGTCCAACTGCTGGCCTGTGTGAAATTTATTTATCTCCATAACACTGTATTATATTTTTAATAATTAAGCTCAATCTAGCTTCACTGGGTGTTTGAATAGCATGTAAATCAGAGTACCACCCTAGTTAGAAATGGGTCAAACTAGTGCCAAATTCTGTATCACAGTAAGTTTTCAGGAGGCTTAATTTTGAGGCACAAATCCAGACTACCTTATCGATCCCTTGCAGCACATGAGTAATTTCTTTTCTGCAGTGAGTCCTGGTAAGTCACATAGGAGCCAAATGTAGGAGCCTCATTTCCACTCAGACAGAGACGTTGAATTCAGCCTCTCCTCCCATGGACGGGGAGTGTAAGAAAAGAACTCCACTTTTGCTGTGTGATTGCTGTGGTGACAGAAAAGACATCCGTAAATCCTCCCATCTGCAGCCTCAGCAGAAATGGGTGAAGGTATAAAAGGCTACACATGAGCCCAAGCAGATCTCCTGGCTTTGCCCACAACTCTCCAGAAAACATGAGGCAACTTCTGGAAAAGTAAGCTTTTGTATGGTTGCGTGCACGGAAATCTCTCAAGCTTTAATTTCATTCTGCTGTCTGTGCTATGGGGCTCTGAACTTTATGAGAAAAGATGCTTGTTAATGATTCAGCTCTGGGAACTCCAACTGAATTGAAGGAGAAAATGTACCCTTTGAAAAAGATCTGATGGGAATCTTCTCTTTCAAATCACTCCTTGAGACCTGCTTCTGCTGCAACATCCATCAGCCAAATAACAATCCTTACATGTCAGTGGCAGTCAGGGACAACCCACAGTCCTTATGAAAGGTGTTTCAGAATGATTCAGAAACACCATGCTGGGCCCACAGATAATTTATATGATCTTGTGATATCATCATCACCTTCTTTCCTTCCTTACTACATTTTTCCTCTTTAAACTTATTTCTTGTATTTTTTACAAGACCCGTCCTCTTCTGGTGTTGGGGCAGCATGAGATGCCAGTCAGATCGCCCTAATCCTGCAACTGAGGTTTTGCATCAATACCTGTGTGGGTGTCTTACTTATATGTGGGTGTACACACTTACATACATGTATAAATGCTCACAGACAAGTGTGTACACATATATGCATATATATATACACACACCTTCACACCATACCCTCTCCATACTCAAAAAAAAAATTACCTGGAGCTTCCTACAGCAGAGCTTCCAAACACGAAATGATTCATGCTTTATTTACATTCAAAAATTTTAAAAGTCAAAAGTAAACAAGCCAAAATTCTTATAAGTAAATTTTTAGTACCTGATGGGAAGAATATTTGTTTCTTAAGGGATATGAATTAGTTCCCTTACATGTAAGTAACTACATTACTTGAGAAATGAAATATACTTAGCGGGATGAAATAAGAGATTACACATCAGAAGAACTCTCTGAGGAAAATGTTCGAATATAAAACTTTTAATACTTTTTTTTTCCCTTGGAAGTCATACAAAATAAAACTAAATGTGTCATAATTCTAAGTGAATTTTAAGAGTTACAGAATCATTGCTTGTTTTACTGCCTCTATATACATTGTAGAATTGCTTACAATATGAAAGATGTTTGCCAATAAGTGGTAGGTTAAGCATGACAAGCTAAGCTGACAATGCTTTTAGGCTACTAGTGCTAGGATCAGGGCTTGGGTTTTGCTACTGATGACAGCCAACCCTCTTTGATATCACTTAGAGCTTTACCACCATGACTTCATCCAGGCCACTGTGGTGGGACGTAGATTGGGGTCTCAATTTGATTACCTGGCTTGACCGCTTCAACCAGTAACACTGGTGCATGGAAAAATTAAACATAAGCAACAATGAAATATGCGCTCATTATCACATTTGGGGCAGAAATCTTTCAGTATCCTGGCAAGTTCACATGAGCGAGTGTGGATGGATGCTGACCCTGTTTATACAGGTGACCCCAGTAAAGTCACTTGTGTATCTGAAAGCAGCTTTACCGATTCTGCAGCAAGCTCCCAGTTCACTGATGAGTGCAACACACTGTTCCACAGGCTGCTACCTACACAGAGCCTCTTGCAGTCAAGACTAAACTTCTGGAAGTTTGGATACTCAACTTCACATGCTTCTTTAAGAGGCTGTCAGTGACTTTTCTCCAGTGCTGAGTAACATTGGCTAATATTCATGCTTTGGCCATAAACAGAAAGGACAGAGCAGCACACCTCCAGAAATAAGATTTCAGGTGCCTGCTTGATAGGCTTCTGATTTCAGCTTTGAACACAGTGCCACTTTCCTTCCCCACCTGAAAGCTCTCCCAAGCCTTCACATCCAGCTGAATGCTAGATCAGTGGCAGATTACTTAATAAAAGCAGCAGAGTGGAGCTGAAAAGAGTATGGTCTGGGAGGTTAAAATAGAGACTTAGAAAGTCTTCAGAACTGCCTGCCCTCAACCCTGCACACATTAGAGCAGCCTTACTGCTCACCACTTCCAAAGCCACCCTGGCACCTGGGGACTTTGCCCACCTATAGGACTTTCATCCACATACCAGTAACCAGGAGGAAGGTAAAGACTGATGAAGTGGTTTGATACCATATTGAAGTCATGTCAACAAAGCTGAGTTTCCTAATGCCTGAAAAACCCCACAAGTGAGTTTCATGCTGCCCAGAGAGCACAAAGCTGTCTCCTGCAGGAGAGACCTCTGTTCTGTGCTGCACTTTGGATGCCCAAATAGCATTTCTCTTATCAGGTAACATGGAACATTCTCAAAATTCACTGTTATCACAGTCCATATGGGAGAATATCAAGGTCAGAGACAGCCAATTTGTAAATCTGAGTTATGCTAAACAGAACACTACACTATAAATTAGAATATTATACTAAAACCTCTGCTGCTGGAAAGCCTCCAGACATCTTACTATGTCTCAGAACCAACCTGAAGGTGAGGATTACTTATCACCTTCCGTAAATCAGGGTAACAAATCAAGTGTACACAGTAAAATGGCTTTTTTATTAGAAGCCCTCAGTTGTCAGCTAGATTGAGCAGCTGCTCAGAGGACGGTAATCGCTGCTGTGGCTGAGACACTGTCGTTCTCAGCTCCCATTTCAAGCCATTTGTGGTATTCTGGAAAAGACTGTCAAAAGCACATGGCAGAAATCATTGCAATACGCTCAAAGATAAATAAAAACTGAAACAGCTGCACTAAGCTGACAACTTAAAATACATAAAAGCTATAGAAATCTGGTGTCAGGGAGCTAAAGTCTGGGGAGAAGCTTGCAAAAGGTCTAACCTCATCTCTTTCTATCTGCCTTTATTCTAGTTGTCTACTTGCTTCTTGGACCACACCATGTGTTTGCAGCCAAATTCCCTAGTTAAGTTGTGGGTTTTCTCTAAAGAGTGTCTTATCTCCCTCACTAAAATCTGAGCTGGCACGTTGGACTTCCCAAGCCGTAAGCCACCCAAATGCCTATTTCCATCCCTAGTGACACAGAAATTAGATGCCATCCAGCAAAGTTTGTACTTAGCACTGCTGCTGAACGGCAGACCAGCTCCGAGTTTTCACGCACATGCTAAATGTTTTACATAACAGAAGAGTTCAAATGCTCTGTTACAATATAGTAGAAAAACTCCTGATCAGAATTTAAAGAACCTTATTAAGCCAGACATGACATGCCTCCAGAACAGCATAAGCCAAAATATGTCCCGAAAAATCACTACAACCAAGAGAAATTACTTCAAAATTACATTATCTGTACATTTAGGTTGTAACTCTATTCAGATTGAATTAAGTACCATTGAATATAACAGCATAGACTCACAACCTTCATCTTTTATTTCCTATTTTCTAGAGTCTGAGGTTTTCTTTTTTTTTTAATAATCTACAGAAAGTGACAGATATCAGCGTCCTTGAAACTAGCAGGCTTATATATAGGCTCGTATATCATTATGCCCATAATTCAGCTTCAGCACTGCTTATGTATTGCTTTTACTGTCAACAAAAAAAAAACCAAATAAACCATCCCTGTTCTAAGAACAAATTCACCCAAGGGTGTGACAACTTCCACCTCTTTACACTATCAGAAGGAAGAAGAACCATCTCCTGGTCCCTCAAAAGGAAATCAAATCCCACAGGTTCTCCTTCACTAGAGGGGAATTTGAGGAGTGTGAGGCATTCATGAGTCCCACAGACTTCCACAAAAATCTCTCTCTATTGCCTTGCAGCAAAGTCTATGTCCCCAGAGTGCATCTGCCTGCCAAAGGAGTAAGCCACAGGAAAAGGATTTATTTTATCCCCATTTAAATACTCACATACAATTAAATAAATATGTGCCACCCACTGCTGCAATCAAGTACACAGGAAGAGCAGAGCAGTGCTTCACAGGCCCATACTGCCAGAGAGTGGTAAATGGCAAACCAGGCCTGGGTTCACCGAAGTCCCCTAATCTGGGACAGGGATGAACCCGAAGTGTCCTGAGCAAGTCCCTCAGATTCATCAGTCATCACTCTGGCAATCCTCTGTGTAGCTTATTTCACAACATATTGATTTGAGGAAAAAAAAAAAATCTATTAACTTGTAAAAAGTTATTAAAGAAATCCAAAGGAAACTAAAGTTTCCATGTGTCTCACAACTCTTGTAGCCTCCCTAAGAAAACAAAAAATTAATAAATACCTACCATTTGGTGCAATGCAGTGTATTCCAAGGGCAAGAACTTTTGTTCTTCAGGATTATTTTTATAATGTCACCTCTGCCAGGAATGATTTAAGAGCTTCCAGATAAAGGAATGAATTTCATCAGAGGCAGAGCGATCACCTCAAGTCTTCCTTTAGTTCCTTGATGAAGAAAACAACCTCCCCAGCCCTCTCCAGCATCTCGCTGCTACACTCAGAAGCGGGATTTTAAAGCACAGGAAATTATTTTTTGTCTTAGTCTAAAGGATGTCTTTAAAAAATCAAGAGACGAAATATAAGTGCATTGAGCAGAGATGAGTTTGTTGACTAAACTTTAGACAGCTTTAAAAGTGAAACTCTCTTAAGCCAAGTTTATTCAATCTATTCCTCTGAACAGCTATTACTATGTAACATCACCTTGCCTGCTGCAAGTGAGAACAAATTGCCATTGCCAATGATTAGTTGCCATTCCAAACTGCTTGTAGGAAACCTCCCTCTAAAACTAACTTATACTTCTTCCAGTGTTAGATACAGCAGAGTGTGATCTAAAAACTTAAATAAAGCCAATTCCAAAGGGATTTCAATACAAATCTCTCTCTCTGGAAATGAGAGATTCCTGCTGAGTCTCGCCCACTAGGCACTTCGTTCTCCAGTATCTATCAATTCTTCTTAGTAAACTCAAATAAATAGGCAAAGGAGAACTGGAGCTAGGAAATCATTTGCAATTCACTCCTTCAGCCAACAGAAGTAGCTGCTAAAAGAGGATGTGAACGCGATCTTCCCTCATTGTAATGCTTCTGCTCAGATCTAGTATGGAAAAGGAATCCTAAATATTGCACACTTCCAGTCTTGAGTCTCCCAAAAAAGCACTATGCTGGGTGGCCAGGGGCTGGGCTTGCAAAAGTCCTTTGGACAGGAGCAAGGATGAACGTGAAGTGTGCTACACAAGTTCCTGGGGTTGATCAGGCACCACTCTAGCTATTCTTCATGTAGCTTATTTTGAATATTGAGGTATTTTTTTCAATTCTACCAGGATCTTTTCATGTGGAGATGCTTGATCTAGCAGGATATTTTGTACAAGTCTCCATAATCTCCATAGTCACTCTACTTCTCATGTACAGGCAGCAGAGAATCAGCATTGTTGGGTTAAGCTCTGATAAGGAAAGCCTCAGCTCACACAACACTTACATTTCCTAACGGCTTATGTTAAAGAAGTAGGAACTCAGTCTGGCGCGTGTTCAGGGAATACCAGTTAAATGACTGGAGAAGTGGAGATTCATCTTATAAGGGTACACTACTACAAAATTACTTATTCAGCTTTAAAAAAGCAAAGATGCCACATCCTGAGACAGGGAGTGATTCTGCTACAAATACTTCAGGGGAAAAACACAAAAGAATTATTTTCCAAGGTCACAAACAGTGTTGGCATATGAAGAAAATGGTTACTAAGAAATGAGATTTCCAGCCATCTGGATACCGAATTTCTGGAACAGATTTCCAGGAAAAAAAAAAAAAATACTAGGAACAAAACAAAAACTCCCAATCAGTTTCCAAGATAGGGTTGTACATGTTTGCAAAAGGGGATTATTCAGCACGGTTTCTCACAAGGAAATCCACCTCAGTACTGCATCTTCCATTCCCAAGCTAGGAATAACCTATAAACCAGAGCACCCAAAGGATGTTCAAGCAAACTGTTGGTCACGTCAGCCTCCTAGGAGTTATAATAAAGCATTATATGCAAACAGTGCAACATATTTAGGAAAAAAATGTATCTGAAATATTTAAGCATGAGGAAGCAGACAAAATGAAAGCTCTGAATACCCATTTAGGGAAAAGAGTTATCTACAGTGTACAGCACATTGAAGGGCAAGGAATGCAACTAGTGCTCACTGCTGTATTTCAGGAGGCCTTGATCACTTCTTCTTAGTGTGTAATTTACATATTAATATTGGAAATGCCATTTGTTTGTCCATTGCATTATCACTATTTGATAAGCATGCAGCAGTAATGCACACGAATAAGGAGCTTCCACCTGTCTGCTAGGAAACATAGCCAGGAGTTATTTACAAAGGAGTCATATTCAGTCTGTTTCATATCATAATGAATCACCTGCCTCATTAGTGGACACCTTTCCTTCCTCCACGCCATGCAGGAAGAGAAAGATCCTGACAGCAGAGCCTGTATTCCTTACTGCATTCTGGGTAACACGCTGGGTCTCTTCACTATGAGACCAACATACAGATATGCTGGAATTGTACCCATGTGCCTCCTCAAGGCAACATCTTCTACTTAAGCTCCCCAAAAAGAACAGAAGTTAAAACCTAACTTTTAGGAAAATCAAGGTTTGGGAGGCAAAAGAAAGTCCAGGACACTGGCAGAAGCAGAAGCGCTGGTGAAGCCTGAAAGTAGAGCTGGCTGACAACTTCTCAGAGCCACAACCTCCCACTGGCAAAAGATGTGAGTCACAGCAGTCACCTGAGTCCTCTAGCACAGGTCACCCTTTGATCTCTCAGTCAACAGTGAAGAACAGGGTTAACTCCATGTAACTGATAGAAGAGATATGAGCATAAATATTTTAAGACACTTTGGTCAGTCTAAAGGCCCATTTGTTCCTGTAGCCAGTCTCTGGCAGTGGTTATCAGCAGATGCTACTGCCAGGAAACATGGCACACAGAGAGCCCTGTTGACCACAGCTGATCTTCCCAGCAATTAGGTGTTTGAGGCTGCTCTGTGCCAGAGTTTGTTCCTGACAGCCTTTCTTCTCCAAATCCATCCAATTTGCCCAACGCATTTCCACTTTTACATCTGACACATCCTATAGCAATGAGTTCCTGAGCTGTATTACAGGCTGTGTGGAAAAGTACTTCCCCTTGCTTGTTTTAAGCCAGATGCCTCATAGCACGATTACACTGCCCATACCGCACAGGTTGTGAGAGACAGGGAAAGATCATCCTCAGCTGAACTGCACCACATACATCTCAGTAGTCTCTTTCCCAGGCTAAAAGCTGTAACTCATTTAATCTTTCCATTTCAGATTTCTGGTTAACTTTATTGTCCTTCTCTGTATCTTTTCTAGTTCTACTATATCTTTTTGAGATTAAGGGATCAGAAATGAGCTCCCTGTTCAACACCCTATATATGTAACAGTGACAAAGTGATATTTTATCCTCCATTCCTTTCCTTATAACTTCTAACATTCCATTTGCCTTTCAATTGTCATTGATCATTACAACAATTTTTCAGAAAATTATGTATAACAACTTCAAATTGTTATAGCTAATAGGAAAATCATCATTTTGAACATATATTTGGGATTGTTTTTCCCAGGTGCATTACTTAAAGTATACAGGACCCAGACTTCCTCTGCCATTTTTATTTTACAGCCAGTTATTACCAAGAAATCCTTCTAATGCTCTTTGCAGTTGGTATGAGATTTGGCTGTTCTGAAGTTTCCTGTCTGATCAAGCAGCAAATGATTCTCAAATCATTTATGAGTACACTAAACAGCACAGAGCCTGGGACTGTGGACACTCCTCTCTATTGTGAAATAGCAATCATTTACTCCTACCCTGTAGCTTCCTTAATTTAACCACTTATTAATCCGCAACATCTTAATCTCACCAAGAGCCTTTGGTAAAAAGCATTGCTGAAAGGTTTTTGGAAATTTGTTATTAACTGAATCACTCTTACTCAAATACTCTTCAAAGAACTAGAACAGATTTGTGAGAAATTACTTCAGTCTACGAACTCTGCTTTGACTCTTTTCCTCTAGGTTGTATTTCACCTCTCTACTCTTTTCTGTCATTTGTTACAGCTTCTACTGATTTGTCCAGCACAGAGGTCAGAGGTACTGTTCTGTGGCTCCTCAAATTCTCTCCACAGCCCTTTGATAAAAACTGGTGTTACATTTGCCACTTCCCACCCATCCAAAAGAAAAGGAAAAAAAAAACCAACAAAAAAAACAATGAAACAATATTTTAAACAATAGGTTGGAAGCTACAATTAACTGTTCAGCAAATTTAGCCCTGAGTTCAACAGGTACATACTGGGCTCATGCTGCCTGATGTCATCAGTTTGATTCTTCTCTTGCCACTGACTTTTCTAAACCCTCTTACTGTGTCATTTCATATTAAGAGAGTTCCTCAGGCTCACCTCCTATAAAGGAAGGTCTTACAGTAGGGCATCTTCCCCAGTGAACATCAATGAAAAGCATTAATTTTAAGCTTAGTTCCCTACTTTCACTGGGCTCCCTGTAATTCCCTTCTGCTGAGTCTGAGATCTCAGTATCTTCATTTAAAATCAGCTACTCTAGTTCACACCTCTTCATTTTTAGACTTCTATTACTGGTAGAAAAGTACTCATATTCATATGAGTTCTTCCAATACATAGGAACTTGATCAAGTTGCCTATTTCTGTGTCTCATGCTTAAATAGATTTTAATTTTCTTAATAATGAGCAGTGAAAACAGGGATCTTATTTGCCCACGCAGGATCAGTTACATAGCCTCATGTTTTATAGCATCCTATACCTTAGTGTGGAAAATGCTCCACCACAAAAGATCTAACAGCCTCATCAATGAAAGATAATAGTGGAAAGAACACTAGCACTTTAACTCTTCTGTAAATTAGCTGTTCCCTCCCCTAAAATAAACTGTATTTAAATTAGAAGGATAGACTGTATTATTTAGGCACAGTCTTAAATGAAGAAGGAAGATTTATGTTTCTGCTCTGGGTTTATCACACACAGCAAATTTTCAATGTTGCCACAGGTTGTGATTTTTGCTGCCTGAGAGACTCCAGGGAATATGCTCTCTGCTCATCTGCAGTTGTAAAAGTATTTAAGCTGCCATTTATACAGCAAACCAGCAGAAGGAAATGAAAGCACTAAACCACCCTTCTAAAACCACACAAAATACCCTGGATGAAGTTAGTACCACCATTTCAGTGCTCACTTACAAAAAGGAAACACAGCGCTATTTCTCACAAATGATACTTTTTCTTTCACAAGATATCAACATTGGATATTTCTTCCATAATGAAACTGACAAATTATTTTCTGTTCACAACTCAGCATCCCCAAATATTCGTCAGCAGCATTTGCTTCTTGTTACTTCTAAGTAAATATTTTCTGGCAGCATTATGTCTAGACCTATTAACTCTAACAGCAATCTTATTGAGGAGTTTTTAAAAATATGATGGTGAGCTTTTTAGACATATTTATGACTACATAGTGAGAAACTTCTGGCTTTAAACAGGCGTACATTGATATTTTGTTTGATATAAAATTACAGAATCATAGAATAGTTTGGGTTGGAAGGGACCTTTAAAGGTCATCTAGTCCAAGTCCCCTGCAAGGAGCAGGGACATCTCCAGATAGATCAGATTGTTTGAAGCCCCATCCAACCTGGCCTTGAATGTTTCCGGGGATGGGGCATCCACCACCTCTCTGGGCAACCTGTTCCAGTGTTCCACCACCCTCATTGCAAAATTTTTTTTCCTTATGTCTAGTCTGAATCTACCTCATTTCTAATCGGAGTCCTTCTCAAGAAGTCCATGTGGAGCTGGGTTGATTCCGAGCTGCCTGGCAGCTCCTCCCCTGCTTCAGGCACACAATCACCAAGCTGCTTAACCACCTGGGCCACCACCCAGGTATGCACAATTCAAAACTACTCTTCTGTTCATCTCTTACCCTGCACACACTCAAGTATCTGACTATAGCAGTGGACAAAAAAAAAGTGTGTAGACACATATATACATGCATATGTATATAACTCTTACAGCTAACACACTGCTTGCAGGTTTGGCCTGAGCTAAAGCCATGAAGATTTTCTCAATTATTACAGAAAAAAAAAAGCTATCTTGCATGCAAGTACAGTCCAGTCACCACTAATAACCAATGTGTGCCTGCACGCTCCTCAGGCAGCTCACAGCCTGGAGAAGAGAAGGCTATGGGGAGACCTTATAGCAGCCTTCCAGTACCTCAAGGGGGCCAACAGGAGAGACGGGGAGAAACTCTTCAGCAGGGCCTGTTCTGAGAGGACAATGGTTTTAAAACAGAGGGAGGTAGATTCAGGCTCTGAGCAACCTGATCTAGTCAAAGATGTCCCAGCTCCTTGCAGAGGGGTTGTACTAGATGACCTTTAAAGGTTCCTTCCAACTCTAACAACTCTATGATTCTATAAAACCACAAAATGGCAGCACAATACTAATGCGAATGTCAGCAAGTTTATACAGAAAGAGCGCATGCACTTGGCATCATAAGGATGCAGGTTTAAGTGCTCACTTTACCTGATGCGGGTCAGAGACTTGCCACACACTGTATGCATACTGAGACGGTTTCTCTGCTACTCAGCTGCCAGTATTTGGAAAGGGGGACCCCACTTTCTTTATGAAGAACATTGGCTTAACTACATGGCTGAGATAAACCTCCAGGAAAAAGGTCAAATTTGGGGAGGAGCAGAGCATCCATTCTCCAGATCTCATCCCTCAGCAGCACAGGCAGACAATGACTGAGCTTGCAAAGTTCTGAGAGGCCACAGAGCTACCACATAGACCAGCACTGGGAAAGCAGTAGTATTAAGAAGTCACACCTAAGTAAATGCTCCTGCACCTTTTTGTATTTACCTCAGAAAAAAAAAAAGCCCCTAGCTCCAAAATCTATGATCCTTTCTAACTACTAACCTCAGTGGGACTGCTCATGCAATTAAGGTCTAATTGCATGAGAAGAGATTGCTTGATGAGGGTCTCAGACTTGCATGTTTCTGGTCAAGTCATCAACTGATGTAAATTAGCACAGCTTCAAATAAATTAGTTAAGTGATGCTGAAGGTCTGGCACCTAATACTTGTGTGTTTTGGAGAGAAGGTAATAGAGACAAAGGGACTTTGTATGAGAAAATTGTGTCTCTACTAACATATTCTTGTCAGCAGACTAATAGATAAAGTAGGGTGGCAAGGTATAATTTGTTTGGATTTTCATTAATTTGTTTTTCAGGCTATTAAGGAAACTAAGTAGTCATGGGTTAAATGTCAGACCTCTGTCCTGGGACTTGAAACTGGTTAAAAAACACAAAGGAAGAGAATTTAGGCATGCAAATGGCGAGAACTTAGAAGTAGCTGTAGAGGGGCAGTATTATTTAGTATATTTATTAGCAAACAATCAGGAGATGATTTGCTAGGAGTCTGTTTGGATGACATAAAAACGTTGAGGTGCATCAAGGCTGAAGGAGGTTTGAGGAATTAAAAAGGATGCAAGTACATCAGCAGAGAGTTTTCTTTCCTAAGACAACGCTCTGCTCCTAGTAAAAGCAAGCACTGTCACCAGCTGTCGTGTCCGTAATACACCTGAAGAGCAACATGAGCAATTTAAAATGAGCCTCAGATGAGAAGCGGAAGAAGCCCATCTCCTTTCACAGAAAAAATCCGTTTGTGTGATCACTGGTAAAGCACAAGTCAACTCTGGAGCACCTTTCCTGTGAGGACAGACTGAAAGAGTTGGGGCTGTTCATCCTGAAGAGAAGGCTCCAGGGAGACCTTATAGCGGTCTTCTAGTACCTAAAGGGGGCTTCTAGGAAAGGTGGGCAGAAACTCTTTAGCAGGGCCTGTTGTGATAGGACGAGGGGCAATGTTTTTAAACTGAAAGAGGGTAGATTTAGATTGGACAGAAGGAAGAAATAATTTATGATGAAGTGGTGAGACACTGTAACAGGTTGCCCAGAGAAGCTGTGGATGCTCCAACCCTGGAAGTGTTCAAGGCCAGGTTGGATGGGGCTTTGAGTGACCTGGTCTAGTGGAAGATGGCCCTGCCCATGGCAGGGGGGTTGGACTAGTTGATCTTTAAGGTCCTTTCCAACACAAATTGTTCTGTAATGCTATGAACACTGTCATCTTGGCTTGGTTTACTTTATAATATACAACTGCTACCCCGGTATTTATTCTGACGGGTTATGCCTCTGCAGTGGTACCTTGCCAGAAAGCAGCAAAGGCATGAGTTCTCAGGGAAACATCTGAGCTGTGGAGTCAGGAACAGGTCCAGAGACACACTGATTGCAGTGCATGGTGGTGCCTTCTCGCAAGCTGATTTCCACACAGGGGAAACCCAGGTGCATGGGTCAGAAGGAAGTCATGGTTCCTTCTATCCAGGGCCTCAGACTGAAGATATAGGAGGCCCAAAAGCATGTCCCAAAAGTAACAGTGCAACAGGCAGTACTGGACATTTCATGAATAAGCAATTGTGGAAAAAGCTACAGAACTGAAGTTATATGGGAGTTATAAGTATGAAGCCTCAAATTTCTCCTTTATTTATAACTGTGCTGCAGATGGGGATCAGGATGTGCCTGTATGCCCACCCAGTCATGCCCAACAGTATGCACTTGTTCATTAACTTCCTGAATGGTCCCCGAACTCCCCAGCTAGTTGTCCACATACATGAGGTACTGGGCTGGCTCTAGACAAGGGTCCAACTTGAAACTGGGTGACTGACTGAACTCCCAGCACCCTCACAGCTAAGTGTTCAACTGACTGCTGCAGAAGCCCTCCAGATGGGGCTTTTGGACACTTCTAGAAACAGAACTGCAAGTCCCAGGCAGCTCCTGCTCTGCCTAGTCAAATTTGTGCACTTGAAAGTCTTGCTTAATCTCCTGGATGGGGTGACCCTGCAACTACCAGGAGTTTCTGCTGCAAAGGTGATCACACTGTCCACATGGTAAGTAATTAATAAAAACCTGCAGATGCAGAAATGGTCACACAGGACAGTGTCCTGTACATTGTTAAGATAATAGCAATGGATCATACATGTGATGGAGTGGTCACATAGGACCATGGGCCAGCTGGGTTAGAGAACTGAGCAGAACTGCAGTCCGAAGAGTCTCACCCCAGCCAGCTGAAGGTACCACTGCAAAGACCTTTGCAATGGAGATGCCTATCACCACTGGGCAACAACCAACTCCTGTTTGAGAGACATCATTTTCCATTACAGCATCACCAAAATGCAAGATCCCAATAAACTAGCAATTTTTCTAAAAAAACTCTCTGTGTCTGTGCAACACAACAATACTGCTTGTTTTGATGACACCTGCTTTGGAGCCATTTCTACACCAAATATAATCTTGGTGATTAATTCAGAGGTGACAATTCAACCAAATGGACTGGCCACTGAAAGTTTTAGTCTATTATATTTGTGCTGGGCCACATTGTAACAGTATTTTCAACTCCTCTCATTTTGCTTTATCTTTTCTCTTCTTCCAGAAAGTGCCATTCCCGTCTCTTACAAGAGATAGAATAGTCCAGAAAAAGTTGGTTTTGTTTGGCTCCAAAAACACAAATATAATTAAATATCTGCCACATCCCAAATATATCATTAGCACTCATGCAAGCCCACCATCCACAACTCTTATCTGAGACCGTCGTTAAGTCTTGCCAGTGCTCTCCAGCACAGAACTCTCAGCATTGCTGGCAAGTACATCACAGTGCTGAAGTGCAGTAGAGAGGACATTTCTTCTTGCACTCTTCTCAGCACACAAGCACACTTGAGTGAGTTTCTTTCCTTTTTTCCTCCCTCCCTCCCTTCTTTCCTTCTTTCTTTCTTTCTCCCTTCCTTCCTTCCTCCCTCCCTCCCTTCCTCTCTCCCTCCCTTCCTTCCTCTGCTTCCCTCTGCTATCAAATCTCCATGGGCTGGACCACAACCATCATGCATCCATTCAGAGAAACTCCTTGCAGCTTCAAGTGTTGATCTGGGAGAAGCAGCTGAGTGTAAAGGCAAACAATAGTTCTTTCGGCAAATTTTCTCACTGCTATTTCACACTTCTACAGGCACAGCAGCTTCAGAAGACGAAGGAGTCTTGCATACCAGCATTTATACAAAAAAAACTTTCTTCCCCACTGACCTTGAGTCCTGTATATCTGTGGGAGACATATGGTACATAATAATAGCAGTGCTGGGGGAAGTTCAGTTCAGCCAGTCGCAGCTTATACACAGGTAAATGCATTTCATTAACTGTAAGCTTTCATTTTCTCTTGTGGGTTCACCGAAGCCTTATACAACATTCTTCTAAGGAGAAATCAGAACCAAGCAATCTTTCAAGAAAAGAACTCCACAAAGTTCACAATTAATTCAACTCTATAATATGCAGAGCACAGGCCTGAAAGCCAATTTAAAATCTTCAACGTAAGATCAAAAACTGCTACAAAAGGATATAAGTATTTTTAAACAGCAGCGTTCTCTTCAGGAGTCAAACTACTTTACAAGTTGACAACTTTCTGTGTTCATACCCAGTAGCTTCCCTTTGAAGCAATTTTTCACATTGAGATCTGATGGAATCACCTCACATTACAAAAGAGGAAAGCCTATTAATTACACTTATTATTTTGAGGGTTACAAAAATACAGTCACAAATAAAAATGTCAAGATGTGCACAGCCTAAAAAAAAAAAATTACTAGTCCCCGCCTTACAGACGTCATAGCTGATATAGAAGAGAGCAAGTGGACAAAAATACACAGAAAAATAATAAGGGGGGGGGGAAATCCATTAATTAGCATCCTGTTTCATGGGCTCACATATAAAAAAAGAGCAAGTGAATCAAGTATTTGTAGAAGTTCCCTCCTAAACCAAAGTGTGGTTACATTTGTGCTGGGACACTTGAAATAGGATGCACGTGCTGTCAGCATCTGCCAAATGCAGCTTATCATCTGAAAACAGCATGAGATGGAGAAGGAAGTACAATTCCAAACTTAATCCAGGTTGTCTATGAAACAAAAAGCAGAGGTAAGTAGATCAGTCAGATAACTGAACCACATGAATGTAAACGCACTGTCAGACAGTGAGGGATATCAGCAGAGGAAAAATCTTGGCATTTTAACATTACTGTGATATTGCATGCAGTGGGTATATTAACTGAGCTAAACTTAAAATTGCAAACACATACCAAACCTAAAGCTCAAGTTCTCCTTAAAATCAGACAGGAAGTGATGCTTAGACTTTTCATTAGGCTGCTACACAGAAGTGAATTTCATACAAAATTTTTATCATATCCATATATCCATTTCTCCTGCATGTTTATACCCACTGCAGAGCACTTTGTGAATGATAGAGCATTCCGAGCACATATCTTAAAAAATACATTCTTAATTTTGTGCAGAATGTGTGGTCAAAACACAGTGTTATTTCTTAGGCATTAGTTAACAGCCCTCTGTAGCAATAGGGTTGCTGGTGACATCTTCTATCATTTTATACCACTAAGCCCTGGTCTGTGGATAAGTCAAAGGCATGAAGTCATCAAGAGACCCACAGCAGCTACTTAAATGCTAAATAAGAAAATTTTCATACCCACTGGTTAAAAATATAAAAGATAAAAGTTTAAAGGAACAGTCACTTTTTTGATAGATTAAAAAAAATTGAAAACTATTGTTGTAAATTTTACTTTTGTCTCTAGCACCTCCACTTTTAGCTCAGTGTTCGACTTGCAAAATTATTTTTTTTTTAAAGGTGCTGGCACTTCAGAAAAAAAAGAAATTATCTGGGGCTATTTCCATGACTCCTGCAGTGGTTGGAACTTACCTTATGGGATTAGCTGCCCAGATCTGACATTGGAAATACGGGTATACCTTTATTTAGGTACAATGGTGTGATACATTAGCTACTTGGATGGAAGGATTCGTTCAGTGACTACTGCAGTCTGATTATGTGGCACCACATGGTTTCAGGAATAAACAGAAATCAAAGACAGCACCATGAATGGAAGAATGCCTAAAAGCTTCAGCAGAAACACTCTGAAAAATAGAGGGACAAAGGATACAGAAGAGACAACATGTATCTCCAAGTAACACATGCCAGAAAAATGGAGGAATTTTCAATGAGAGATTTAATTCTGACAGTTTCAAGCTGTGAAGCAGCAGATGTGTTTCACAAGTTTTCAGTCAATTTGAGCAGATGAAACCATAGTGTGAAGGAACTCTGCCTTCCATGCAGACATAACACTTCTGACTGGCCAGCCCCAGGCTGGACACCCTAGGGGTGAGCAAGCAGTTTTGCTCAGTCCCAGGACCCCTGTCCTATGGAAAAATCTTAATGATCAAGTTGTTCACATTCAACTTTAGGCAACCTGTAAAAAAGCACTATGCAAATAGCGCTTTCTCTTTCCTTTCCTTGCACCTAGAGCATCCATGCCTTGCTGGGATACTCACCTGGTGGTGGGAGACGGTTCAAATTCTTTCAGGTGGAGAAGGGAATGGAACAGCATCCCACATGGAATACCCTCCCCCACTCAGAATTACACACTAAGGACTACACGTAAAGAAGACACTATCACTTTCTTTGGTTATGTCTTATAGGAGATGACTGCTGTTCCACTTCTGAAGAAAACTTCTGGGGCAAACAACTTACCCCAGCCTGTCCGGAGGGAAGCACCTTCCTGGAGACACAGGACAGGTGACTATGAGTCCAGGCAAGGATGAGGATGTGAGACAGTTTATTCCCAGCTGCTCCTCTTAGTGATTGGAAAAAACTTTCCCCTCCAAGCACCGACCATGAATCCCTTGCAAGGCATCTACCCCTTGAGGGGCAGAGGACAGGCACTGTAAGGCCCTCTGCTGTGGATTCCTGTATCATAGAATCACGGAATGGTTTGGGTTGGAAGGGACCTTTAAAGGTCATCTAGTCCAACTCTCCCTGCAAGGAGCAGGGACATCTTCCTATGGCAGTAGGAACCTTAAAACTAGACTATAGACATAGACACTCAGCCCTCCAGCCCCCAAACCCATTGGCAGACCTGGGCTCATGTCGCTGCACTGTGTATCCTGGAGAACCCCTCAGGCTGGCATTGACACATGGTGAGCAGCGCAGACAGAAACCTGCATTACTGCTGCTGGTGCCACATGGGGATTTAAAGGATTTCTGTCACCACTGGCACCAGGCAGTTTAACATTCTTTGTGAACGCCATGTTTTCTTTCTTAAAAAATATTATGATACTAGCATTAAATGCTCTCTGATTTGCATATAACTACACTGTATTGTGAAGCAATTTTTGCTTTGTTTTCTTACATATTATTTCTATTGTTGCCATAGTCTTTTGAGATTTGCTATCTTTGCCCTGAGCATTAAAGAACTCACTGGGATGCCACTTATCTTAATCTTTTTTTGACATTTTTCATAAAACAAAGTTCCCTGCATAGTGACAGGTTCAGTATTGTTAAAAAACAGCAGGAGAAAAACCCAATTAAACTTGCAGTTTTCCATGGAGTAAGGTACATATGCAATATGTCTGCCAGATGACTTGCTCTGTCCTTGCCTGAACAGGGCATATCTACAAGAAGATTTTTTTCCTGTAGGGACAGCATGTCCCTTTTCCTACAATTCTGCTACCTTTCTGCAGAAGGGAAATATATTAAAAACAAAAGATCCCATAATGGCCTTCTTCACCTCAAATATATATATATATATATATACTGATTTTACATGAAGGGCTAACACTTCAGAAGACTCTCCAGATCTCTGAAAGCCACCTGTGTTTTCAATTGCAGCTTCCTTGTACTCACAAAAAGAATTACTGCTTACCACGTTGTTCAGGCTGTGTTGGTGTATAAGTAAGTAATCGTTTAATTTTCACATGTGCATGATTCCAGGAGGAGGACTGGACAGACACTTCTGTTCACAGAACTGGACTCTTCCTTTGAGAGCCCATCTGTACTTCAAAATCAATCATATTAAGGAACTCCCAGTGTGATTCGCAGTGAACCCAAACTCTGATTTATAGCAGACCTAGAGAGCAATTTGTCTCCTGCCACAAGCTCACCACTTATGGTAAGCAAGTCTTCTCCATTCCTTCCGTACTCAAAGGAGTATTTTTCGATATAGGTATCTCTCCACTCAGTGATTCATCAGCATCTCCTGTTTCAGGATGGACTGAGTGATTTTCTGGATGTGTCTCTCTCTGTCCACTGATTAAGAGTCTAGATCACTTTCTCAGACTAAACAGGTAACTTCAAAGCAATTAATGTTAGGACAGATGGATCTCATCCCCAATTAAATCATTGGCTTTATGTCAGGAATGACTCTATGACATAAGTCTCGAGGAACCTGGGTAAAAAGTAACACTCCTCTGAGAGTCAAGAGTCCAAGAGTCCTAGGTGTTAATCTTTACTCCAACACTATGCACTTATAACTAGAAAGCAATTAGGTAAAATGCATTAATAGTGACAGGAGTGACACCTTTCTCCCAAACTGTGGTTCTTGCTCAACAGTATCAGGTCCCTGTTTCCTGTGTCCCTGGAAACTTCCACTCCTGGCTACCCAGTGGTCCAGCTGCAATGGGACAAGTCTAAACAGCATTTGCTTAGAGAGGTTACCAGCCCAGCAGAAAGGCACTCATCATTTTGCCTGGCTGAGAGCTGAATTATTACAAAAAGGAAAAAACATCTCTATTACTCCCCAGTAAGAACATCAATTTCCTATCCAAAGGCTCATCACCTGAGTCCATTAAATAGTTTTAGGCTGCAAATCTCACTCTCTCCTAAGCACCATGAGGATGGGGAGGCAGCGAGACACTTCTGTTGCCACAGACCGTTTCAAAGTATCCCTGTGAGCTGCCTATTGCTAACATCAATCCTAAATGCCTAACAGTCTCTATTAAATTCAGAAAGAAATGAAGTATTTAACACAAGCTTACAAATTATTTT
>WHYT01017172.1:48683-84223 GCA_009806455.1 Tetrax tetrax | reverse complement strand
ACATGGAAAGTCAAATAACTATTTCTATTAGCATACAGCAGTATTATAATAAAGCAATTACAGCATTCAGTGATAATGCACAAGTAAGAAAGGAGAAGGGAGAACGGAGAAAGAAGAAGGGAGAAAAGAGAAAGAGAACAAGACCAAGACAAGACTAAGACCAAGTCTTGTTCCTTCTTACTCCAAGGAGGAATAACAACAAAAAAAAATGAATGCTTAGCAAGGGGAGCCTACAACACAGCACGAAGACTGAGGGCAAGTCTATGTTAGGGTGTCAGTGCAGGTAAGGAGCATGCTTTCAAAGAAATTCTTCCAATTCTCACCACTTGGTGTGCTTTGGTTTGCATCATGGAGTGGTCTCTGAGCATATTAACTGGATTCCCTTTGGACAAAAAGAAATTGGAAGATGTTCTCCAGGACTGTAAGTCCCAGCCTCAAAGGAGTATTCAATCTACAGGACCACACCAGACTTAGTTTGAAGTACCTACGCATAGTGTGGCCAGTGGATCCTCAGGAGCAACTGCTCTGCTCCACAAATACAGCTAGTGGCTCCCACCACTTGCCTATGAAGACGTAGCCTGAAAAACTCCCCAGTGGAGCAGAGGCTGGCACAGCCAGCCCTCAAAGTTGACAGGGTGACCAGAAAGGACTGCACAGACTGTGCTACAACCTGCTATGCCTCTGAGTTGACTGAAACTATGCTTGGCAGCCAGGACCACTATTCAACACGACATTGCACAGCGGAAGTTTTATTCTTAAGATATTTTTTCTACTCTGTTTCACCTATTCACTTTATTTTATTTTTTTAAAAATAATCAATTAATCTACCTTGATTCTCAAAAAAAAATGTCTTTTTTAGTTTAAAAGCTCTTTTGTCCTCACTATACAGAAAAATCATCAGCAGATTCATTCCAGAGCTCTGACTAGTTTCAGATTCCGTTAGAAAAAAAAAATTTTAAAGGGACTTCTAAATAATGGATCATACAGTCCAATACTGATAATATTTATGACTGCAATCCCAAGCATCTGGGAGCACTCCTTTTCACCACCGAAATGAGAGTATGATCCATACTCACACTTTGTGTGTGGATTGCTGCGAGTCTTCCCTCAGGACACTGGGATGACGCTTACAACCGCCGTATGCATGATTGACATTACTGATACAGAGCCCACAAACACTGCATCATGGTGTACAGTGCAGAGAAGCTGTCTATGCCACATGTGATCAAACACTGTACTGAAAGGACACATGATAAAATGTCTGCTTGACATTCCCAGAAGCACTATTATTTTTTTAAAAATGCTGAAGTAATACCAGTTGACTTTTGCTTTTTATTTCCTGAAATGGAAGGAACCAGGTACCTATGAACTACAGTGAAACAAGATCTTATACTTCAAAGATGAAAATATTCACATCCGATTGTAATCCATCTCCTGGCTAACAGACCAAAGCCTTCAGGGAGCAGGACAAATTCACATCATCTTTCTAAATGATAATTTTGTGTTTTGACCTCTGGCTTAGATGTCAGATAAAAATCACACATAACCACATAACTCCCTAGCAATTACATTAATGTAGACACTGAAAAGAATCAGCTTTTTGAGTGAAAGTCATAATGAACATAGGCAAACACAAAAATTTCTTCCACATCTACCTTTCCCTGCTAGGACAGAGCTTAGGCAATACATTGCCAGTCTCTTTAGAAACACTTATTGCTCTTTGCTACCTTATGTTAATTTTACTTCGTTTGATCACATAAAGCCTTTTTTGGTAAGTGATATGTGCATTTATAAGGCACTTTCAGATTTAAGGATGAAAAGCACTAGCTAAAAATGCTATCATCATTTCCACCGCAAAGGATTCAGAAAACATGAGTCTCTTGTTTGAGAGGAGCATGAAGTATACACCAGAGCTATAGAATGCAGCTTTAAATACTAATGTAAAGTCATTATTAAAAATTTAAACACAGATCTGATGACATCATTGACACTAGGAAATTACACACCTATATTTTGCAAGTAACCCACATGGTCTCTTTTTTAACAATGCTTAAATTGGAGAAATCCTACTGGAATCAGTCTCCAGAAATAGAGCTCTCTCTTTTTCTCCAGCTTCTCTTCATATAGTAATCAATCACCAAACAGTAATTATATTCATATTCAAAACTCATTTCTCTGGCCAAGAAAAGGCAGCCGTGTGTCTCTGTGGTTGTTTTTAACCTACTTTGTTCGTATCAGCACGATGCCATATTTAATATGACTCTAAATTTGGAGTCATTTTCATACAGCACAGATAAAAAAAATATGAGCAGTGAATTTCAAGTGCTTTCACACAGATGGCAATGCAGTGCGAAATACTATGCCATTTTCCCACACTCAGATAAGAAAGTATAAATGTCAAAGAAACTGGAGATTTTCCTCCGAGGAAAAGAAAAATGAAAAAAAAGTTAGAAACCAGTGCCTAGACGGAGCTCAGCAACCCCCATTTTTTCACTTGTTATACAAGCATGTTTATTGCAAGCCAGTAGGTTGATTCCCTGGAATGTCATGCCAAACCACTGTATTTTGCAATCTCTTACTGCCATCTTATGCCATTTTTTGTCACTGCACAACCCATGACATTCTAAAAATTGTCCAAGAAATGCTTTCTCACATATAGCATTTCCTTTCCTAAGTGTTTGTCATCCTATCAGCTCATTATCATCTGGCCCTCATTTCTGC
Source organism: Tetrax tetrax (assembly GCA_009806455.1). Taxonomy (NCBI): domain Eukaryota; kingdom Metazoa; phylum Chordata; class Aves; order Otidiformes; family Otididae; genus Tetrax; species Tetrax tetrax. Next base: position 81,502 of record WHYT01017172.1, on the reverse strand, counting down.
ACCTCCAATTCTGCAAGAAAGCATTGAACACTGAATTCTCTTTGAAGTTGATGAGAACTGAGAGTCCCCAGAACCTTTGAGGATCATGTTAGAAAGGCTAATAACAAGTTCTCCCCTTCAAAACTATTTCTTCAATTGCTCATTGCTTTTCAAATACGTGGCTTGATTCTCATTTGCACTGACTGACTCCACATTTCCCATTCCAGTACTGTGCAGGGACTACAAAGTAAATGAAGATAGGCCTGTAGTTCTCCTTCTGTAAAAAAAATGCCTATAAGTGGTGATAACAGATTCACAGTACACATTATAATTTGCAAAAATTGCTGATCTAAACAGTATTAAATGATGGAACACCAAAATGAATGAGGCACAAGAAAAAATAGTGGTCTATAATGAGTTTTACCTTTAAAATAGGGGGGATTTCCTCTCAAAAACAACTCAAATGACATTTTGGACTTCTACGGGTGTCTTCTTTCCTGAATTCCACATTCCAGCACTGCTGGGCGCCTTACCAGCAAAGCACGAAAAATCAACCTAAACTCTAAGAGTTAAGCGTGTTCTCTCCTTTTCTGGTCCCATCAACTCTAACAAATTTTCCACTAGCCAATATATTTCCCCAGCAGTACCCATAAAACCCATTCCATTTTAGTTCTGCTCTAAACATTGATGATTAGAGTTTAGTAAATAAAGTATCTTGTGGCTGATATATTAGAGCAAATAGATTCATTTCTCTCCGGTTTCCTTTTCCCACTCAGTTGTGGTTTTGTTCTTCTTGTTGCTGCACTGATGAAAGTGAAAATAGAGCTCAGCTGCTCAATACAGCCAATGCAAACCAACCTTCCAATTCACAGCAAATTCTGCAATCACATTTTATGCCACATAAACTCCATTTTCATAAAATGCACTGACTTCAACCATTGCCAGCTACTCTAATCCCAAAGCACAATGTCGCAAGACAACTAACATTTGTACTGATTTTTCAATATGTGCTACAATAACTCCTTTTAAACACACTTCAGTGATCACTCTCAGGGGCAATGCAATCAAATGAGAGCTGCAAAGTATTTCATTGGCTTTCCCTAACACCGGAGCAATTCCTGTATCTCAATAATACATTCACAGGTGAATCAACTAATGCAGTAGGACCCTACCAGCTAAAAGCAAAATTATCTTCTGTGCTCAGTTTCCTGAGAGACTAATATTACCCCCCCAAAAAAGACAAATTGATGTGATGTTTTCCACTCCTAGACATCATTTGGGCCTTGTCACAACTTTCTCCTCTGTGGCATACTCCTGTGTGGGGAAATCTAAACAGTTATAACTCGCCGCTTTCTGCTTACTTGCAAGGAGAAAGAATGCAGAATCTAACCTTGAAAACTCCCAGATTGGTATAAACAGAACCATATGGTTAATCTTGTAATTATCTGTTTTCCTTAGTATTTGTATAACTCCGTGTGGTCTGTATTTTTAAACATAAGAGACCCAATTTACCATTGCAGGTACAAAACAGGGCCCCTACTGTAAAAAAGGGATATTAGAGTTATATTTAAGGTCATTAAAAATATTGGTGCTTTTTGCCAGCTTAAATTCAGTAGCAAGCAAACACATACTTTAAACCAAAAATGATGCATATGTAAGGCTGAATGTGTATTCTACACATCCCAAGGTATGCATAAAGCGCCCATGGAGATTTTAAGTAAAAAAGAAGAAGTTTCATAGCACAGACAAAAATAAAGAAGTCTTTCTATTGCACTTTAAAAATACAATTTCTTGTTTGAAAAAAAAAAAAGAAATATCATCCAAGTCTTTTTCTATGTATCTTGCAAGGCTTCTGAACCGATCGTGACTATTTGTTATTTTAGGTAAATGTTTAAAAATGTTAGCCCCTCAGGCTCACTAATGACAATGCCAATCTGCTCCACTTCACAGCTACCGCACAGCTGCTTAAAAGTTTCTTTACAATTCAGTCACCTCTACTTCTGAATTAATTTTACACTAATAGTAATATTGCAAATCTCCAGATTCATAGTCCAAGCATGCTCACAAACGTTCTCTTGAGATACAGTTTTCAGAAAATAGACCTCTGGACCTTGTTAGAACTATCACTCATACCATTTGCTTTAACAGCTCTTCTGTCCTCCTTTTTTTTCTGGCATTTGCTGTGCATTGTCCTACTGTGTCTGCAGATCTTACCTGTTCCATTTTCTCCCTCTGGCGCTTAGCCATTTTTCATTAGGGAGCCTCCAGAGCTCTTCAAAAGCATTTTTATAGGCAATTTTTCCTGTGAACATTTTCTCTTGGCGGATCTTTGAACTGTGATTTGGCTTTTCTCCTGCTGTATCACTTATATTTCCACTAACCCAGTTGCTGTTGCAATTGCAGCGGATATTCTAAAACAATCTATCTCAGACATTCCTGCAAAGTCATTGACTTATTTCTTTAAATCTCAGTTACTAGGTGATCTACTTTGCGTGTTTAGTTACTCATTCCTAAGTTGCATTACACTACTTCTTCTATTTCAAACCCTAGAAAAATCTTCTCTGCTAACCAAAAATAAGACCAGGAGACATAGTTCCCAGCTCTTCCACTCATTGGCAGTTGCATGGTCAGTAGGCTGGCCGATCAAGGTGCCCCAGTGACAGGTAACTGCCGTACCAAGCATTTGTACTTGGGAGAAACCACACAGCTGTACCAAGAGTCTGCTCTGGATTCACAAATGTAAAGATGCCTTAGATACCCTTTGCCAACAGGAACATCACCTCTTCACTTGTGCCATGAAGGGTGGTACTTGAAGCAGATGCTCAGGATGGGAGCCATGGTCCCTTGCAGAGAGTTTCCAGATTCAGGGAGAAAAGCTTTTGGTGGCAGGTACCTAACTTCCCCTTGCATTTAGAAACCATGCTGAACTGTATTTTCTGGCATAGAAATTGCCTCTAAAAAAAATATAAAAAAAACATTCATGAAGATGAATATTAGGCAGTGAACATGAGGGGTAACGATTTTAAAATAGAAGGAGGTAAATTCAGGCTAGACATAAGGAAAACAATTGTTTACAATGAGGGTGGTGGAACACTAGAACAGGTTGCCCAGAGAGGTGGTGGATGCCCCATCCCTGGAAACATTCAAGGCCAGGCTGGATGAAGCTCTGAGCAATCTCATCTTGTTGGAGATATCCCTGCTCCTTGCAGAGGGCTGGACTAGGTGACCTTCAAAGGTTCCTTCCAACCCAAACTATTCTATGATTCTGCTTCCTTTGCTTCCTCTTCTCATCCAAATTCTTGCATGTTTTATTTCAGCTAATTTCTGAATTGTCGCACCCTCCCATAGCTATTCTTATATCTCCCGTTTACAGCATCTGCAGCTTAATCTTTTAACATGCATATTTAAAACAAGTATCTGTTATAAGCTTTAACATTTACATACCTTTACAGTTGTCTTAACCTAACTTTCCCTCTGACAGCATTATTAATATAGTATGTTCCACAATTTAGAGGTTCATTCAGTTGTCAACGAAGATAACCACAGTCTCTTAACTGATTTCAGTAGCAACTGTATTAAGCTATTTACAGTTTTACAGAAATGGTCATTAATGATGTTCTGATGGGTTTTTGTATTGTGGGCTTTCGATCAGTATACTAAATCTATCAGCTTGCTTCACCAACAGCTAGCTACAGTCAGAGAACAATTTCATTGCTCACACTAAATGTTAAAGTTGACTTAGAAAAACAGAGTAAAGAAATCTCTGTTTTTATTAACAGGACCATTTTAAAACTAGAAAAAGCCATATCACATCTGATGCCAGCCTGAGTCAGGGGTTTTGTATGGAGTTACCTCTACATTCACTTTATCTTGTCAAATCACTATTTTGAGGAGGAAGCATGGGAGGAAAAAATCCAGCTCCATTGCTAAAAAGCATAAGCAACATAGCACTTCACAGCTACCATACAGAAATAGATCCAAACATTAAACCATCTGTTTCCTAAGGAAAAAAACAAATCCCACACACAAATTAGCACCTTCTCTATCTCTTCATAGTCTGTAGTTAGTGTTCAAATTTTTAATTCAACTGTAAGTTAGCAGAATGATAGTCACAATTAATAGCTTTTCCAACTCTGAAATAACAGTTTAATCCATCAATTTCGAAAACGTCTCCTACTCAAACTGTAAGCCAGAAAAAGCTTATTATCCATAGATTTGGCTTTATATTCAAATTCTGAGTGACAAACTCTCAATATATTTAAACTGGAGCTTTGCAAAGTACCCTTAAAGAGTGCAAAGTAAAAATGTGACTATAGTTATTAAATTATCCTTAGTGCATGATGTTCTTATAGTGCATGCTAATTACTCAATAACACTTGACCTTGTTTCACAGAAAAGTATTTTTCTACCTATTAATTTGCACCTAAGGTAATTTTACAACTGGCCTTAGAAGAGGTCTTCTAGGATTCATCCAATTAAGCTCTTAATTATAATACCTTTTTGTAATATTTCCACAAGACACGTATTCCCAGAAAGCTAAAGATCACCCAGCATTGAATTATGAAGTGTGTAACACGTATGAGATTTCATTGCACATCTACATATATGTGTGTAACTACTTCAACAGATTTTGTCTGATATAGGCTGTCTTTCATAAAAAGGCAGATCACTTTCAATCAACAGTTAAACAAGAATAGTCTTGAACACACAAAAACAACCTGGAGAGTACATAATTTGGCTTCATTACATTACACAACAGTTCTTTAAAAGTTTTATTGATGATTTCTTGATAAGTGGCATTCAATACTTAGAGTGTGTCAATTGATACTGTTACATTTTTAAGTAAATCCTCTACAAACATCTTGGCTAAACAAAAAAAAAAAAGTACTGCTGTGACAGAGTACTTTTGAAAGCATTTTTAACTCCCTGTTTAAGGAAAGAATTTATTTTTCAGGAATATATATTTATAATTTCCTCTGTACTCATTTTCCTTTAATATTTTATTTCTTAAATTCAGCAGTGCCCAGAATTTATTCATACAAGCTCTTGAATTGATTTATGTTAAGTGACTCGGCACCAATATTTCTGGATTCTGTTACAAGCTTCTTCCTTCTCTTGTCACATAACTTTGATCAAAGTCAGTTACACTCAAAATGTTAGGTGTCTCTACATTTGGTTATTCATGCTGAGAAACATGGGGTGTCATCTCCAGAGGTAATGAATACCTAACAGGTTCATTTCATTTCATTTGAAGCTTTAAGTGTTCAGCAAGTCTGGAGAGAAAACCAGGTTCAAAGGTAGAAGAGTCAAAAAGTCATGAGGCATGCAAAAGTCATTGACACCTCTTAAGGCAGATGTGATATTAATGATGGGAAAGGAAGTTTGTACAGAATCTCCCTAATGATGGGACATGAAGGACACACCGCACCAAGCAGATTAATGAGGGGAAAAAGACAGGGCTTCAATTCCCTTAATATCTATCTTCCCTGCCACCTCCAAGGAAACCGCACCTGACTTATAAAATCAGGTCTTGATGTCTTTACATGTCATGTTTTTACGTAGGACAGTATATCTGTATCGTGTCAAGCAGACTTTCCAACATTTGCAACATGAAGACCTTGTATAAACATACAGTATCTCAGCTTCCAGCTTCTGTGCCAGATTGCAGGTAATCACAACACAATGTACCACAAATGTAAACAGTAACGACATACCTAGAGTCCTTCCCAAAAATCCTCATAGAAACAAGACCAGACAGACATAGCTAGTACTGAGCTCAGTATTTCATAGTCACTTGGACAGGCCGAAGAACTGAGCTGAGAGGTATTTCACGGAGTTCAGTAAGGGGAAACACCAAATCCTACACCTGAGGAGGAAGAATCCTGTGCACCAGTGCATGCGGGAGCCCAATTGGCTGGAAAGCAGAAAAGGACTTGGGGGTCCTGGTGGACCACAAGCAGAACATGCACCAATGTGGCAAAGCAGGCCAACAGTATCCTGGGCTGATCAGGAGAAGCATTGCAAGCCCGTTGAGGGAGGTGATCCTTCGCCTTTGCTCAGCAGCAGTGAGACACCTGGAGGGCTGGCTCCTCTTATGGGCTCCCCAGTACAAGGGAGATACAAACCTGCTGGAGAGAGTCCAACAAAAGGCCATGAAGATGACGAAGGGACTGGAGCATCTCTCCTATAAGGAAGGGCTGAAAGAGCTGGAACTGCATAGCCTGGAAAAGAGGCGGCTCAGGAGCATGTTACCAATCTATATAAATGCCTGATGGGAAGGAAGGAAGACAAGGGAGCCAGGGTCTTCTCAGTGGTGCCCAGTGACAGGACAGGACACAATGGACACAGATTAAAACACACGAAACTCTATGTGAACATACCAAAACACTTTATTTTTACTGTGAGTGTAGTCTAACACCGGCACGGGTTGCCAGTCAAACACTGGCACCAGAGAGGTTCTAGAGCCTCTATCCTTTAAAATATTCAAAACTCAACTGAGCATGGTCCTGGGTAGCCTGCTCTGGCTGACCCTGCTTGGGCCTGGGACTGGACCCCCTCTTAAGAGGTCTCCTCCCACCTCAAGCATTCTGTGATTCTCTTGAGAAGCCAAACTGCACCCCTCTGCCTTTCCTAAGGAGAGGGCTGCAGGGCTCGGCCAGCAGACATTAGCAAAGCCCACACGTGTGCGGCAAGACCCCACCGTGGAGAACCAGCGGTGCTGATGAAGGGCTGGTTTGCAATCACCCCCGCCTAGGCCCTGCCCTGCTGCCATCGGAGGGCTGGCTGTGGCAGAACAGAACCTCCAGACAGCCATTACAGCCCCTTCTCCAGCACTCCTCCTCACGGTCTCTCTCTCAGGTTGCTCCAAGCCCTAAGACGCTGGGAAAACACAGTAACGGGTCGAAAATGGCAGAAACGGGACGGCTCCTCCTCCCCCGATGTGCACCACACCTCCCCTGCCGCAGCCTCCCTCACGGCTTCAAGCCCTTCCGCAACGGCCGGGGGCGCTCTGCCTCGGTAACTGTCATGGCGGAGCCCCTTCGGCGGGAGGCAGAGGAACTTCCGCCTCGGTAGCGATCACGGAGGGAAAGAGCCTCGGTCTGGCACCCGCCTGACAACGGCGCCTCGGCGCGGGGAGCGGAAGTGAGGGGGTCACGTGGGCGCCGCCCAGGGCACGGAGGGCGGGCTGGCGTTGGTTGCCATGGTGACAGGAGGGTCCCCGCCGCCATGGCGCTGCCCGGGCCGCCCCCCTCCCGCATCTTCGCCGAGCTCATCCCGACCCCAGCCCCAGCCTCAGCCCCAACTCTGGTCCCAGCACGTCGCGGCGGCTCCCCGGCGCCGCCCGGGCGGGAGGTGCACGTAAGCGGCAGCGCGGAGTTGAGCGCCGGCCCGGACCGGGCGCGGGTGTCGGTACGGCTGGGCAGCCGAAAAGGGGCGGCGGGGGAGGCGCGGAGCAGCGTGTCCCGCCGGCTGGAGTACATCGCCCAGAGCGCCCGCCAGCGCGGCGTCCCGGTGAGAGCCGCCGGCCCTCAGGGCCTCGCCCTTCTGCGGCGCCGGGCTCCCGGTGGAGGGCGAGGGGAGGAGCGGGCGGGACGGTTCCTCCCCGCGGCGGGGTCCCACTGACACCTCCCGGCCCCCGGGGCCGCCCCTGCCCCGCTGAGGGGGCCCGGGCCCCGTGCGTAAGGCCTGAGCCCATCGGCCTAGCCAGTGGGGAGCAACGGGGTTTGGAGCTCTCACCCCCCCGGCCTCAGGGATGCACCGGCGGCTGGGCCACTGCTGTGAAAGCCTGCCGGTCTTTGAGAGGCTGCGGCTTTGCCTGCCTCGGCAGAAAAGGTGGAATCTCGCAGCTCTCCAACCGGTTGCTGGTTTTGTGTGTGAAAAGCGCCCTGCTTCGGCTGTTTCATCTGTTCATGCGATACAGCATCCTCGTGTGTGTACAGGTGAAACTGATAAAGGGGTACGCAGTGGTGTAACTTAAACTATACATGTGTGTAAGCTTCTATATAACTATGTGATCGCTATAGCTTAGTGATAAATACATACAGAGCTCTTTTCCTCTCTCCTTTTCTTGTTCCACGTAAGTAGAGAGGTATGAAAACCCTGAGATGTGATCAAGGTAGCTGAAGTGACAGAAGGCTCTTGTGGACTCAGAAAGTTCCTTTACCATAATAGCTTTCTGGCCTCAGGAAGGCATTTTATGACAATGAGAAAAACATATTCTTGCCTTTAAAGCTTTGTCCACACTGTAAATGCTACATAAGGGTGATTTTTGTCCTAGCAATCGTGCTGCTGATGGTTTTGGATTTTATAAAACAGTTTTGGACAGTGTTCCACATCTGAGACTCTTAAAAACAGAACAAACTTGATTATTGATGGACTAAGTGGTTGCTTTGAAAGTTACTTACTGTTGAAATTCCCCAGGAAATGTGTGCCCCATTAGATTATTTATAAATGAGCTGTGGAAAAGGGAGATGACAGAGTTTGCTATCAACACCAAATTATTCAATGTACTAAAAAAGAAAGAATTGCAGAAGACTTTCTTGATACCACATGATGTTACAGTGGAATTCAGTGTTAGTAAGTGCAAAGCAAGGCAGTAAGTTACTCGGCCTGAATAGTGATGTCCTTACAGTGAAACGGCATGCCCACATCTCAAATGCTGCATCCATTTGAACATAAGTCCTGACTCCTACTTTTTTTAAAAAAAAAAAAATGGATTTACTGTTTCTTTTTAAAACTGATAGTGACACTGTCTCTTTTTTCTGTAGCAGCTAAATAAAGGATTTGTTTGGGAATAAAGAAGACAAGAAAAAAAAAGACCCCTTAACCTCTGATTTAGGAAAAGGTCATGTTGCAACTATGCGACTAAATGGCAAGCAGGCATGGAGGCTGCTGTGGGCTGGATACACGATCATGCTCCCTATGTTTTTCCCTCATGCTGGGTGCTTGTCTGTCACAGGGGGCATGATTCTGTTACTGTCAGAATTTTTTGTTCACTCGGAAATCGTAGAATAGTTTGGGTTCGAAGGAACCTTTAAAGGTCATCTAGTCCAACCCCCCTGCAAGGAGCAGGGACATCTCCAACCAGATCAGGTTGCTCAGAGCCCTGTCCAACCTGGCCTTGAATGTTTCCAGGAATGGGGCATCAACCGCCTCTCTGGGCAACCTGTGCTGGTGTTACACCAATTGTAAAAATGTTTTTCCTTATATCTAGTCTGAATCTGCTTCCTTCTATTTTAAAACCATTACCCCTCATCGTTTCACAACAGGCCCTACTGAAGAGTTTCTTCCTGTCTTTCCTGTAGGCCCCCTTTAGGTACTGGAAGACTTCTGTAAGATCTCCCCAAAGTCTTCTCTTCTCCAGGCTGAACAACCCCAATTCCCTCAGTCTGTCCTCATAGGAGAGGTGCTCCAGCCCTCTGATCATTTTTGTTTCCTTCATCTGGACTCTCTCCAACTGGTCCACATCCTTCTTATGTTGGAGGCTCTGGAGCTGGACACGCAGTACTCCAGGTGGGGTCTCACCAGAGCAGAGGGGCAGAATCACCTTCATTAACCTGCTGGCCATGCTTCTTTTGACACAGCCCAGGATGCGGTTGGCTTTCTGGGCTGCAAGTGCACATTGCTGGCTCATGTTGAGCTTCTCGTCCACCAGCACCCCAAAGTCCTTCTGCTTGGGGCTGCTCTCAGTCCATTCATCCCCCAGGCTGTATTGATACTGGGGATTGCCCTGACCCAGGTGCAGGACCTTGCACTTGGCCTGGTTGAACTTCATGAGGTTTGCACGGGCTCACCTTTCCAGCCTGTCAAGGTCCCTCCAGATGGCACCCCTTCCCCCCAGTATATTGACAGCACCACACAGCTTGGTGTCATCGTTGAATTTGCTGAGTTCCCATAGACATCCCAGTGTCTATGTTGCCTACAAAGATGTTGGACAGGGACAGGCCCAACACGGACCCCTGAGATACGCCATTCGTGACCGGTCTCCACTTGGACATTGAGCCGTTGACCACAACTCTTTGAGTGGGGCCATCCAGGCAATTCCTTATCCACCGAGTGGCCTGTCCATCAAATCCGTGTTTCTCCAGTTTAGAGAGAAGGATGTCATGCAGGACAGTGTTAAATGCTTTGCATGAGTCCAGGTCAGTGGCTCGTCCCTTGTCCACCGATGCTGTAACCCCATCATAGAAGGCCACCAAATCGGTGAGGCATGATTTGCCCTTAGTGAAGCCATGTTGGCTGTCACCAGTCACCTCCTTGTATTCCATGTGCCTCAGCATGGTTTCCAGGAGGATCTGCTCCATGATCTTGCCAGGCACAGAGGTGAGACTGACTGGCCTGTAGTTTCTCAGTCTTCCTTGTTCCCCTTTTTAAAAATGGGGGTTATATTACCCCCTTTCCAGTTGGCAGAAATCTCAGCAGGCTGTCACGACTTCTCTAATACAATGGACAGTGGCTTGGCAACTTCATCCACCAGTTCCCTCAGGACCCGCAGATGCATCTCATCAGGTCCCATGGAATGGTGCAACTGTTCACCCTACAGTGAATCCAAACAACTGACTTCCAGTTTTGACGTGAATCTGATTAAATTAGGAGTAGGCAGGATGTTAACTAAGTCAGTGTGCTTTGGAGGAGCTGTACGCACTGCTACTGCAGGCTATTAAAAAATAACTGCAAAACACAGTATGACCTCAACATATAACATATGGTTATATTTGGGTGTATGCTGTCGGATTCAGAAATGTAACAGGAGCAGGTAGGAGTGGTGGTGTAACCTAGGTGGAGAGTGAACTGATTTTATGATGGGAAAGATGAGCGTTCAGTGTCTTATTATAGTGATAATAATTTCACAGTAATCTTTTGGCTGTTTCAGAGATACCACGCGTTGAAGAATGGTAATGTTAGTTCTTTGTACATACTTGAGGGACTGTGAAATGCTGCTTAAGTTGTGGGTTTCTCAGTGTTAGCAAAGCTTTAGCTCTAGGGAACTCTGAGAAAAACAACATGAAGTTGTTTTTTTTTCAGAGTAGTTCCCTGCGGTATAATTTTCAGTGCTTTGTTCCACACAATTTTAAATCACTCCACTGCTGGAGCTTTTATTTGCCTTGTAGCTTTTCTACTAACAACTCTCACTGCTGGCAATTTGTTCTTAACTGCACTTGCTAACATCACTTGTAGCTAATACCATTCTAGACCACTGTAAAATTAATATCTCTTCACCATCTCCATACAGTTCTAGTTTTTGCAAGTTTAGCTAAGTCCTCTTTAGAAATCAGATGGCTATTCTATATATTTATTTTTAATTAATCCATAGAACAATTTCCTTAATCATTCTTGTTGCTATTGTAGGAAGTCTGTGAGATCAGAAGTGCATAACCTTTACATCAGCAAGAGCTTGCATTAGCAGCTTGTCAGGATGCCTGGGGGCAGCACCTAATTTCCATATGTATTTACACAGGATTTTACTCAGAAATAAATGCACATATTAGCATTTATTTATAGACTGCTGTAAGCACATGCAGCACTTCAGAGCACAGAATCTACTTTGAAGGCTGCAGGGAAGGTAAAATCAATGGGAGAACCAATCTCTCTTACTCAGCCCAGCTGCTCAGAAGAAATGTCTTTTTCTCTTTCTCTAGAATCAAACTGATTTTATATTTACCACCTGTGATTTATTTGGGGAGTGGTGTGGAGATGACACTTGTTTTCTTTAATCACTGTGTCTAACAATTGGCATTGCCCATCTTGTTTAAAAATAACAGTGATACTATTTGTTGTACCGGTCAGAGTGTTATTTAACAAAACAAACAAGCTCACAAATGATAGCCAGTGGGCTCTGGCTTAGAGTTTGTCTGTACTAGGATATATCCTTGTATACATGCAGTATTCTCCGTATTTTGAACCTGTTATTTAGGAGTCATAGTTATGGATACATATCCATACAGTCAGTGAAAAAAAAGATTCTGAAGTTTTGCTCACTCAGTTACTGAATCTTCCAGTTTCAGTATATCCTTGAATAATGTAGAAACTTGTGTAAGGCATCACCTTTTTTAGACTATGATGTATTTTAAGAAATATCCCCAAAGTGGCTTTACATTTGCTGAGTACAAGTCTATGTCATTGATGAAGAGACTAAACAAAGCTGAGGTCCCAATACGGACTCCTGAGGGACACCACTTGTCACCGATCTCCATCTGGACATCAAGCTGTTGACCACTACCCTCTGGATGTGACCATTCAACAATTCCTCATCCACCAAACAGTCCACCCATCGAATCCATATCTCTATAATTTAGAGAGAAGGATGTTGCAGGAGACCATGTCAAAGGCTTTACACAAGTCCAGGTAGACGACATCCGTAACTCTTCCTTTGTCCACTGATGTAGTCACTCCATCACAGAAGGTCACTGGGTTGGTCAGGCAGGACTTGCCCTTGGTGAAGCCATGTTGGCTGTTTCGAAGCACACCCTGTCCTCCATGTGCCTCAGCAGAGCTTCTAGGAGGATCTATTTCATGATCTTCCCAGGCACAGCGGTGAGGCTGATAGGTCAGTAGTTCCCTTTTACTCCTTTTTACTCTTTTTAAAAATGAGTGCAATGTTTCCTTTTTTCCAGTCAGCAGGGACCTCATCTGACTGCCATGACTTTTCAAATATTGTGGAGAGCATCTGGGCAACTACATCAGCCATTTCTCTCAGGACTCTGAGATGCATCTCATCAGGTCCCATAGACTTATGTACCTTCAGGTTCCTCAGGTGGTCACGAACCTGATCTTCCCTTAGAGTGGGAAGGACTTTGGTCACAAACCTGATCTTACCTTACAGTGGGAAGGACTTTGCTCCCCTAGTTCCCATTGTGCGGTCCATCCACTTGAGAGGTGTGGGAAGAGGAGTTGCCAGTGAAGACTGAGGCAAAAAAGTTGTTGAGTACCTCAGCCTTCTCCTCATCCATTGTTACCAGTTCACCAGTCTTGCTCATCAGAGCATATCAGCATAACTTACCACACTGGTGCATTAGCGTACATTTCCAAACGATAAACATTTTCCCATACTGAAACTTGCCTTGTGTTTCATAAAAGAGCCTCATGGTTTTGTGAACTCAGTAATCAGGAGGAGAACACATAATTTCAATCTGCAAGCTGGCTTTTCTCATGCTGTATTGTTATATAGCTGTCTCCTTGAAGTGTGCTTTTGCTGATTATCTATTTAGTTTTTTCCCTGTTCTCTTCCGGAGAAAGGAGCAGTCATTCCTGTAAAGAGCGACGGTGTCATGAGGGTGGACACAATGGTCCTGTGAAGAAGAAATTGTTCAGAAGTAGCAGATAGGTGGGAGGAAAGCCTTTTTTTTTTTTTTTTCCTGTTGAAAAGAAGGAAAATATAAGGCAAAGCACAGTTCTACACTTGATATTGTAAGCTCAGTTAGATATTGACTGTCTTTTTAATTTTTGTGTTTACAGCACCTGCAACAGCGGTGGTTTATGTCACTGCTGGCTAAAAAAAAAAAAAAATAGGCTGTATAAGCAGAATGCAAGTATGATTCTCTTAAGAATTGTTCAGTGGCTTCTGGGGTAATTGCGTTATCACATAACAGTAGTATTATGTTAATTTTTTTTTTCTACTGTGATCGTTGACCCACAGATTCAGAAAATTGCGAAGGTTATTCCAGAAGTCTGGAATACCTAACACATCAGAAGTGTGTTAGGTCACAGTGAAATTTTTTTTTTCCTGTGGCTATTGCAATCAAATGTATAGTTCCTCAGCCAAAATATGAACAGTAGACATAAGCTGTAGGAAAAAGAGCCTTTTGTTTTTGATGTAGTCGATGTCTTGATTCCAATTTAAAATTCTGTCATCACCTACCTGTCTTTTCCGTATCTTTGAACACACCCTGGAACAGGAACAAAGTATCTAACAGAAGATGTATCACAGGAGGCCACCTTGTTATGACTTCAGCAATTATTTGGTCTACTTATCTTCAATAACACACACAGCTACTATCAAATCTGGTGGGATAAAAATTAGCTGTGAGGGAAATTTTACAATAGAGGGCAAAAAATAATCTTTCACTCCGATTGCATTGATCTTGCAATAGTGCCTGGAGCCACAGGATGGCACTGTCCTTAAATACACAGGAACCTTGCGGAGGGCAAAACCAAATTATAAAACTTCAAACCATTCAACAGGGAAGAGAGCTTTTTTCTTAAAAGGATTAAGGAATGGAGACAAGGAAAAACACACTCACTTTTTCTATGTTTACTCTGAGGTTTTATTACAGTATAGTTATTTCTGTAAAATATGAGTTGTAGAAGAAAGCTTTTCTGTGTGGTTATTTCTATAAGATCTGTAAGAGGCCTAGAAAAAGTATTTCTTGACAATTCTAATCATGTTCTATCATAAATAGTAAGATTTGCTCTATTTTGTAAATTAAATTGGTTGGTTGCTGGACTGACTTGAGCGCTCTTTAGCAAATCACAACCAGCCATGCTGCCGAAGTACCTCAAACCTATGACTGCAAAAGGGGAAATACGGTTTTTAGTGGGTGGCTAACCCTCATCCTTGCCCTTATTAGATGAGTTTATCCAAAAATAGGACTGTTGCGCTTGTGTTTGACCACTGCAAATCAATCACAGAATTGAAATTTCAAAATTTGTTTCTTGTAGTCTACTGTGCAATGGTAATTATAGATCTAATGTCCATAAGATATTTTAAAAGGAAAATGCTTCTCAGGATTAATGTCATTTATGTAAACTTATGCATGCATGCTACATGATGAACTTGAAGATTTGAGCCTCTGTAGGAGATATTCTGACACAAAGCATCTTTTTAAATGTATCAACACTGAAAGCAAATGTTGTTTTCCTAAGCAAATAAATTTAATAAGTAAAACTTTTTCAGTAATTGGAAAGCTTACTGTCTGTTTCCCTGTGGTTCCTGGGTATTAAATGCTAAGTTCTATTTACAACTAAATTGTAAACTGCGCTTTTTGTTGTGTTGTAGTAATTTTACAATAAATTGTTCATCCAAACTGTTTACCGAAGAGGGAAGCAGGTGAAAGAAATGTGATTGCTAAATCTCTAGCAAGCTGGTCAAATATTCAGATGTTACTGGAGTTATGCTGAATCTTGATCAGTCTAGTATCCTATAAATAAATCTTATGGGATTTGGTAGTGCTCCGTGCAGCCATTATGTTGAATAATGTAGCTGCTGTGAATACAGAAGTGTCAACGGTGGCATAGCCTCTTTTAAGGGTTACTTTTGTGTCAGAATAACCAGTGTTCAGTCATTGTTCACGTCACGTTGCTGCAGCCACTTCTGTTGAAATATCTTAAAATAGGCGCCTAAAAAGCATTTCTCGCATACGAATTTTCTGAAAACAATTGAAGCGTCTAGTTTTTTGAACAAGGTGAATTTACAGTTACACACTGTAAGCAGCAAAATTACATTATAGAGCTACTGTATAATTTAGTTTAAATAATGTCAACAAGTCTTTAACATCCAGCTAGTTTTTAAACTGAGGAGATTTGCATGAAAAATTCAAAATTTCTGTTGCTAAGTCATACGTAACAAGCCAAAACAGTACAACTTTTACAGGACAGAATGTACATACATTTCCAACAGATGCTTAATTTCTGTGTTATATTCTTGTACTTTGTTTTAGGAAGAAAATATGACTGTAACAGAGGATTTTAGTAGAGTAGAAAATACTTACCAAATGGAAGCAGAGGTATGTATTAACCAAACTAAAAATAATAATAAAGAAGAATAATAAATGTAGCAAGGACCAATGAAATTTGCAGACTGTCTTTCCTCATACTGAGGAGTAGAAGTTCCCTGCGGTAAAGGCAGCATAGTCAAGGAAACTATTGAAGGACTGCAGCTGAAAGCAGAGTTCAGCTGCAGTCTTCTATTGTGTGCAGAACTTGGTTTTTGTTACTGTAATATAGAAATAATTATTTTCTTCTCAGATTAATGGGTGCTTTTTAAATATCACATGATGCTGCAGAAGGGAATATTTGGTTCTGGGGCTCTACAGTTGTCGTTCTGTGGCAGTGTAAGCAAACCCACACTTTCCTTCATCCCAGCCCTTCCTGCCCTCTACTTCTTGCAAGGAGTTGTACTTAGGTGATCAAGTGATAGGTGATAGGTCAGTTCAGAAAGCTGCTCCAGTTAATAACTTTTGTTTTTTCCAGATTAGCTTTTATTTTTTCCATTATTTTAGCTCCCTGAACTGGAGGCAATGCAAGGCAGAGGACAAGAGTGGATGGGGGACAACAGTGGTGTGGCAGCCCTAATCTAGATCTGCTTAAGCCACAGTTGAGCAGCACCTGGACTTTGATCTATTCTACACGACTTTGCCATCAGCTTGCTGCAAGTAAAGCAAAGTTAATTGTTTCCTAGGTAATTGACTTTGAATTCTGTAGGTAAAAAGTCCTGTGTAAAAGCTAAATATTGTGGGAATAATCCCATTTACTTCAGAGGCAGCTCAGGGGAGTATATTTTTGCATGTTTGTGCTCTAGTAAGAAATGAAATGCTGTGCTGGAAACAGTCACTGAAGGAAATTATGTGTTTTCAGTCAATGAATCTTTTTAGAGCATCAAACTTTAATCACTACCCAGCAAGTTTACAGATTCTTATGAAGTAAACCTGGAAGTCTGCAATAAAATGACAGCTGTTTTATACAGCTGTTATTTACAATCCCCTAAAACAGAGTTTTAGTTTGCTTGATTGCTTTAAGGCATATTCTCATCTAAATAACAGCCATAAATACAGAAATAATCAATAATTTGGAAAACAAAATTTGGATTTTAAAGTGAGCCTTTAGATACTTAAATGGTGTGCGTCAGTGTCATGTTCTGAATTACTTTAACTTCATTAAGTAGACACCTACTATCGTGACAACTTAAATTACCATGTTTTTTAGATAAACTATACTTAATAAAATGATATTGAATTATTATTTAGGCTAAAGACAATCTTAGCCTACAACTTCAGTCTTAAGTGGTAACTTAACCAATTGTTTCCCTTCTACTATTAATTTTTATACAACAAAGATTGTACATGGAAAGCGAATTACAAGGATTTACTGTTCATTTGTAGGCAGCTTGGACCAGCTGTAATTGCTGTTTAAAAGTTGTGTGGTGCCCCGGACCTGGATGCCAAAACTTGAAAAATCTAGCCAGACTACTGCTGTTTTGGCTGCCTTGTACACTTAAATAGCAGTATGGTCGCTTTTTATGCAGAAATTAGTTTCTCCTTGCTTCCCCCTCTATATATGTACTTGTTTCATTAGTGCAGCTTCGTAAATCAATGGAGTTCTATTGACCAGCATGTTTGCATACTTTAGCAATATAAATGAATTTAAAATTAACTTACACTAGCTTCTTTATTGAAGAGTTTGCCATTATATTTGTGATATACATAAAATCATAGAGGTCATGCATTATTCCATTCTATAAACTCTTTCTAGCATTTGTCTACTGTAAGAGTTTTTAGAAAACTGAAGAAATTCCCAGACAAATAGCTATTTTAATGTATAATTAAGAATTCAAGACACGCTTTCAACTGTAAGGAGATAAATTTTAATTCATAGGATTGTTTGGGTTGGAAGAGACCTTAAAGATCATCTAGTTCCAACCCCCCCTGCCATGGACAGGAACACCTTCCACTAGACCAGGTTGCTCAAAGCCCCATCTAGCCTGGTCTTGAACTCTTCCAGGGATGGGGCATCCACAGCTTCTCTGAGCAACCTGTTCCAGTGTCTCACCACCCTCACAGTACAGAATTTCTTCCTTATATCCAATCTAAATCTATCCTCTTTCAGTTTAAAGCCATTGCCCCCTGTCCTATGACTATATGCCCTTGTCAAAAGTCCCTCGCCAGTTTTTCTGTAAGCCCCCTTGAGGTACTGGAAGGCTGCTATAAGGTCTCCCTGGAGCCTTCTCTTCTCCAGGCTGAACAGCCCCAACTCTCTCACCCTGTCCTTACTGGAGAGGTGCTCCAGCCCTCTGATCATATTCGTGGCCTCCTCTGGACTCATTCCAACAGGTCCATGTCCTTCTTATGTTCCTCTGGATGGCATCCCTTGCCTCCAGCATGTTGATCACACACGCAGCTTGAATTTGCTGAGGGTGCACTCTATCCCATGTTGCCAACAAAGATGTTAAATAGGGCTGGTCCCAATACCGACCCCTGAGGGATGCCACTCAGTCTCTACTTGGACACTGAGCTGTTGACCACAACTCTTTGAGTGCAACCATCCAGCCAATTCCTTATCCACCGAATAGTCCTTCCATCAAATCCATGTCTCTCCAGTTTAGAGAGACGGGTGCTTTGTGCAAGTCCAGGTAGATGGCATCAGTTGCTCATCCCTTGTCCACTGATGCTGTAACCCCGTCATAGAAGGCCACCAAATTTGTTCATGCTATAACAAAGAAAATTCATGCTATAACAAAGGAAAATATGCAGAAGAATGAAGTTGTGTATGACATCACAAAGCTCTACAATATCTTAATTATAACAGTTCATTTATTGCGTGGTGATGTCATGGGATGAAGATTTTGTTGGTTTTGTGCATTTCTTAATATACTTGTCTCCATATAAGCCATAACATCTTGTCCTTTACAGCCTTATCCAAACCTCATAATGTCCATAACGGTTTTGCATACCCTCATATTACTGTTTCACATTTTTTTAACCTTAATCATGATTGAAGAAATTGAAACACTGTGTTGCATTTTAATGCTCAGGTATCCTCTGTAAATGTAAGTGGAATTTATTTGATCTAGCTCTAAATGAAAACTAATTTTTAGGGGAAAAAAATTAAAAAAAATCACAGTTATTTCTCAGTTGTTTTCTGCCCCTGAGGGTACCTGAATACATGCTGCTTTTTTAACAATGAAGTTCCTGAGTGCCCAGAACTGTCCCAGTCTGAGCAGCTTATCTCTTGCTTAAGACTCACAGTTCTTTTGTTTGATCATTCTTTTGTTTCATCCCCTTGAGGCAACTAATCTTGTAAACACTGACAGCAATCTGTGAGACTTACAGCTTTCCACAAAATAAAAACTATGACAGTTTTCTGGCAAAACAGCACAAGAGGGTGTATGCTGCTTATATATAGCAAGAACTCCCACTGAAGAAAGAAATCTAGGTTTAGTCTGATCTTCAGTCTTTGTTCAAATTGATACTGCACCTTCCAGAAAGTGGTCCAACCCCCAGGTTACAGATGAAGAGTGTGCAGCTGAGATGAAGACACAGACTTGGTGCAGTTTTGCACAACAGGTGTGACCCTTTCTCCTTGTAGAAGATGGAATTGCCCTGCCACTCCATCTTGGTCAGTTTTTAAGGCCCTAAGCCCAGCTTTGGCTCAGTTGTGTGAAGAGCCTCTGAGCCAGTGCAAGGATTCAAGCTAGGACAAGGAATATGTACTGCACTGAGAGGCTACTAAGGGTAACAAGACATGTGCATTAATTACTGTGTGATAATTGTCGATATCCATTTTCTACCTTACCCTGTATATTAAGTAAGCCCCTCCTCTCTCACTGAGAGTCAACTTCCTTGAATTACCTCGTTTTCCACAAGGTAAATCTATGGTACGCACACTGGAAGCTCCTGCAGTGCAGCTGACAGGCCATAACTTGGATTTCTGTACCATATACCTTCACTGGGATAGATTGCTGCATGGACTGTAGCAATCACAGGGGTAACTGTAGATCACAGGGGTTGACAGTGAAATTTTCTTTACCACCACAGGGGTTTTTCTGACCCTCCTGTTGGAGCTGTAAACTGTGCAAAAATAATGGAAAGCATCAGGGATGAGAGAGATGAGCCTGATTTGTGGTGAGAGCACCGTACTGAGAAGTGAAGACGAGAGTTTTGTTTTTCTAAAAAAGAGTTTGGTACCCAGGATTTCTGATTCTTGAATGCTGCAGCATCTCGGCCTCATTGCTTCCCTGCTGGCAACTCTGCTCTGCCACAGAAAAAGGCTGGCTCCTGCCTGGGAACTCACTGCCTGGCTGGCACTTCCCCCCAAGGAAGGCTGTAGGGCTCGGGCTGATAGTGATGCCTGCTTTGTAGCACTTGGGAAAGCACCTGAATTCCTGATGCATCTGTATTTAATGCTTCTTATTGCCAAAGCCACAGACAGCAAGATGTTTAAATTGTTTTCAATCCAAGTCTGCGGTGCCCAGTTCTCTGTAGGCACTGGAGTGTGTCTGTTCAGCCAACACTTGCAATCTAGACTGGGCTAGGCTTAGTTTAATCAGATAGCTTAGGTTTCTTGAACCTAATGCTTGGAATTAAAATGCAATTTTCCAAACTGCACAATGTTTTTCACATCATTTTGCTTGGAATTCTGCACAATTAACATCTAGTAATCTAAAAAGAGAAGAGTCAGGATGCATCTAGTTATGTGTCCCAAAAGCATGTTTGTTCTTCAAATTGTCTACATACCTAGAATGCTGTACTTCCTCACAAAAGAGCATTTTTTAAATCCTCAATTTTAAACCATTTTATGAACTTCTTTTGCAAACCTAATGATAGTTTCTAGGGCTATATAAAAGTTCTAAGTAAATGTTGAATTTATATACAGGACTAGTATGTTTAGTTCGTTTGTACATATCTGGCTTTATACTGATTTAAATACAATGTTGAATCATAGGGGAAAAATATGAAAAAAAAAAAAAAATTTACTTTTGTGATGTCTCTGTTCACTCCCAGGTCTGTATTATATTCAGTGATTTTGGAAAAATGCAGAGTGTTTGCAATCTACTCATTGAAAAGTTAGGAACCTCTGTTACCATCAGTCCACCTCATTTCTACCATACACCAGAAGCTGTAGACACCCTTCGGTAAGTGTTCACACCATAAATTTTACAGCCTCAGGTAACAGTTAATATGAATACATAATTTATACTGTTTGTAATGGGAGCAAAGAGTTTCCTTCATACCTATTAAAATTTATGTTCAAATATTTTAGTGTTTGTTTTAAATATAAGTTCTAAATTAATGCTGTTCAGCCTAGAAAATACAGCTTGTCCTTTCAATGGTGTCTCTGTGCAAAAGCAGAATGTAGTAAAAAATATTTTTTCCACTGGTTTGCATGGGAAGTATAATCCACCGTGAATATTAGGTCAACAGAATTTTACTTTGGTTACATCAGCACGTGTAGATTTAATTTGTATTTATGAGTGAAGGTACATGTGTGTTACCAGATGCTGATAATTTTAAGTACCCTTGCCAATTCCCATTACCCTTAGCTGCTGACCTGATCTGAAGAGAGTCATGTATGGTGCTTGCTCAGCATCCACACGTGGTACTTTGAAGCTCACGGTCTTGCTATTTTAGGTGTTAACTATTCAAAGTCCTTCTCCCATTGACATTGAGGGGGGCACACGGGAGTTTAATCTTGGTTTGAGTTTTGCCTCTTTAAAAAGTAGTATGCCTGGTCCAAGAAGCAACTCAACTACCTGCTGCTAAGGGCTCTGGAGATGCCAGAAGTGTATCTCAAAGGTACCTACCCTGGAGTCTGGAAATGAAGCCCGTAAGGTTAAATAGGTGCTGGTATGCCTTACAGCTGGGCCACCCAAATGCCTGGAGCAAGGGTTGAACTCTTGCTCTGTACCACACAGCACGAATGCCTGCAGTGTATGGGTGATAGAAATGCTTGATTATAGCTGATGAAGATGCTGACAGCTTCTCCACACACTCCCCCTCTCAAACTCCTAAACCATCACCCAGAACCTGGGTGAAAGTGATGTGCCTTAGATCTATGCAGTTACAAAAGCTGAGGCATTAAAAAAAAAAAACCACCAAAAAACCACCATGCTTTGCAGGAACACTTGGACATCAGTTGGCCGTGATTGTTATTGTGTTGCTTTTTCCACCTCTCAGCCGTCAAGTATGTGTCGCTGCTGTTGGAAACACACGGCGGAAAGCTCAAGAAGTCTGTCGACTGTTTGGCCAGTCATTGGGAAAACCTTTATTAATAAGAGAAGAAGAAACAAAAGAATGGGGAGGCCACATAGACAGTCACCTATTGAACTCCCCAGATTCACTGACTCTGCAGGAAAGAATCCAGAATGCTACTGCTTATGCTTCTTGTAGAGTGTTTGCTGTGTTTGAGATAAAGGGAAAAGAAAACAGAAGAAACAAGTTGCTCTAGAAACTTTCAAATCCTACACATTTTCTTAATAAAATTTTTATGCTTTCTTGAGGTTTTTTGTTCGTTGTTTTTTTTTTTTTTATTTTTATGGTAGCAAGTAGAGTTAAGAGAGGAGATTAAGAATGCAGGTTATGTAGTGAGCCAAAGTAGAAGGTTTCTTAACATCTGTCCAGGTGCAAAAAAAAATAGATTAACTCTTCCTTTGCATGTATAATTTGAAAGCAGCACAATGCATGCTTTTGTACAGAGAGTAGTCAAAGTACTGCAGGATTTACTTACTACAGCTCTCCTCAGAGATATTTCAGTTTCTGATGGCCTTTATTTAGCTCTGTCTCCTAAAATTAAGGTTATGATTAATTCTGAAAGTACAGTTCTTAACTGTTCGGTTTCTTCCTCTGGCCCCTGTAAAAGGGCAAGATATTTGACATGCAAAGCCTTGGGTACTCCTAGCTGAAACTTGGCTATATTTAAACCTTTCCTCCCAGATTTGGAAGGAAATTAATCCCTGTCCCAAGTCATGGTAGACTGAACTGCAGTGTGTGTTCACTTCTAATGAAATTGATTGTTCCACATAAAACATGCTTAGGAATGGTTTATTTCATCATAGGAAAAATATACATGAGTTTTATCCTGGTGTCTATTTGCTCAAGCGTAAAAAGGAAATACAGTGTCTGGGTGTACAACACATGTACAAACACTGAAGTACTTCAGTCATGAGGATAGATTTTTTTCAACCATGGCTGCATAATGTATTTTGATCCATCATATCCACTGAAATAGGCTTTCATATCAGGGTGATGTACCTGAGAAAATAATATTTCACATTGAATAGGCACCAGAATTAGCAATAAATACAAACTAATACTTAGAAGAATCATTAAAGTTATTACAGTTAACATTTTGAAAACTCCTGATCAGTTTTTAAATACATAATGTAAAAAGAGATACTTTCAGTGTGATTTTTCCATGTGCCTTAACCTAATCTATGTCATCAGAACAGTGGCTTTCTCAAACTGTCAAAGTACTCTACAAATGCCGAACATATCTCATGGGATAGTACGTGCTAGATCTACACCAGCACTGATGTTGCTTTAAAATCTGCACTGTTTCTTATTAAAGTAGCTGCCACTCATTTCTTACTGGTAGAGCTATTTCCTTCTTTTTTTTTTCTTTTCTTTCAGCTGGATCAGTTACCTAATCCAATTAGGCAGCAGGAGCAGTAAAGAAGCAGTTGGGGAAGTGGTGAAGACACAAGTCGATGGCCTTAGGTACCACAATGTCCAAGCTGAAAATGCAAATCCACAAAGGGCAATCCAAGTTATGTGCCTCGTCATGATGCAGAAAGCCTAAGTGAGTGGGTTAGAACTGTCAACTGGGAAAGGGTCAGGACAAGTCTAAGCATTTTCTCATTAGTGTCAACTCTTCAGGAAGTTACTCTGCCTATTAGGCTGGAGGAAAGGCTGAGTGAGGGCAATCCACAGACCTTCTTCTGAACTTGAGGTATAGGCATGACTCACCGGTTGTAATGAATCTCAGCTAGACAACTTTCAAATACCTGATTTTTGTGAGCTTGTTACCATCAGTTCCCCTGATAATCTGTGGGGAGAATTAGCCTGTCATGCAGGTGAATAAAGCAATCTGGTTTCTTAAAAGGGTAGTTTCCACAAAGTAAATGTTTAAGGTGAGGTATTTGTTTCTCCCCATGGACTAAAAAGGTAACCGAAGGTACCCAGCTGACTGGCTGTAACGACCAAGCATCTCCTGTCAAGATGAATGGTTCAGCTACTTGCTGTTATTTTAAATACAGATACTGCCCCTATCCACAATTTAGAAAAAGGCATCCACAATAGCACTGGATCCCTTGCAAAAAGCCATTTGTATGTGGCATGCATGCCTGAAGGCTGTTTGCTGGATCAGTCTCTGACTAGTTTAGGAATCAGGTGCACCGTGCATAAGCTGGAAATCACAGCTGCCAAGACCGTGATGCACAAAACAGAATTTTTGGCTTTCAGAGAGTTTGCATTTAAGAAGGGAGACATTATTCAGTCTGGGCAGCAGCTGAGCAGGAGCTGTTTGAAATGCAGATTTTTCAGAGTGGAATTGAGAAATCACTATCCTTTGCTAGAACCAGTAGAAAGAGATTAAATGATTCCAGCTTTGATAGGTCAGTGAAATCCTAAAAAAAAAAAGTCCATGTCTGCAACTGCAGGTACATAACAGAAGTCAAGTTGCTAGAACACCTACAAAACTAGGTAGCTGGATACTCTGAAGTAGGCAGTACCTGGGTTTGGTCATTTATCACCTTCCAAATCTACATACTTGAAAGCACAGCAGTAATTTGTTTGTCTGCTTTGTCTATTACTTTTCACTAACTTTGCAAAATAGATAGTATCTATTAAGCGAAAGGTCAGCCAACTTTTAAAAGTACAAACAAGTTGCCACTGAATAAAACATAAATACTACCTCTAATCCCATAATAATTGTTATCTCTTCCTCGGGAATGTAAGCTGTAGATTTGCCAAATCCATTTACTTTGTTAATTAGAATTCGATAGTGAGGAGTATCTTTTAGGTCCTGTAAAAACAGAAGGAAAATAAGCAGCCTCAAGGGGAGATGATGACTAAAGACTGCACTACATAATCAGTTAACTGTCACTAGGCTCACAGAACCTAAACCCACTCAATATATACATACAGCAAGTTCATTTTTATGACAGCCTGAGAGAGTTGGGGCTGTTCAGCCTGGAGAAAAGGAGGCTCCGGGGAGACCTGATAGCGGTCTTCCAATACCTCAAGGGGGCCTACAGGAAGGATGGGGACAGGCTGTTCAGTAGGGCCTGTTGTGATAGGACAAGGGGTAATGGGTTTAAATTAGAAGGAGGTAGGTTTAGATTAGATATTAGGAAAAAATTTTTTACAATGAGAGTTGTAGAGCACTGGAACAGGTTGCCCAGAGAGGTGGTGGATGTCCCATCCCTGGAAACGTTCAAGGCCAGGCTGGATGAGGCTCTGAGCAACCTGATCTAGTCAGGGAGGTCCCTGCTTCTTGCAGGGGGGTTGGACTAGATGACCTTTGAAGGTCCCTTCCAACCCTAACCATTCTATGATTCTATGATTCTATGATTCTATGATCTTACCAACATCAGTTTGGAAAGTTAATATAAAGCAATCAAAACAGTAATACATGAAGTTGTTGGCATACCTGAAATAATTCTTATGAGTCAAGAGTTTAATTAACCTTTCCTCCCATAGATCTTGCAAGAAACATGGCTTAGAATATCCCTGCTTTTTGCATATAGGTCCCATAACAATTTATTAGTCACTCTTCCTCCTTCACAAGTGGCAACAGAGAACACCAGAGAGAAAGAGGCAAATTCAGAACTTAATATCACCTCTGACAATCTTGCTCCCGATCCTGGAAAGAGCTAAGGCAGCTTCTACGTATATATGAAAAACTTCCAGCCAAGAAAGGAAACGTGTGGCTTACTATTATTTTTACAGTGCCTATGAAAACAAATCATGGGCCAGGGTCCCACCACGCTCACCTGTAAACATTCCTGCCCAAAGTAACCCACAATCTAAATACAAAAAAAAGATGGATGAATACAAACAGGTAACTGGAGTTTATGAAGCAGTTAGTATCCATCAATGTGACGGGCAGCGGCCTCTGCTCAGCCATGTAGTAAAGAACACAAAGTCAGAAAAAGGCAAGGAAAGGTTGGGCTGAAAGCTTGGCTTATGTTTAGAGGGGACTTGCAAGGACCGAGCTTAGTAGTTGCCTCATAAAGGTCAGGAGGTATTTTGCATAGCTGATGCATGTAATGGGAAAAAGCAAAGGCAAGTTAAAAAAAGCCCAAAAGACACACACTTAAACCACATGTCATCACTATTGAAATTAAAACAATACAGACACGGTCACTGGAAGAACAGAACAATATAAGGTACATAAAAAGAATCGGAACGCCTGATGGGAAATTCATGGGTGTTCAGTTGAGGACAACAATACTGACAGGAGAAAAGGAGAGGAGAAAAGAAAGCAAGGATGCAGGTGTTTTAGAAGCCAAAGAAGAGTAGCAGGTGGATAAAATTACAGTGGGGAAGGAACAAAATGCACAAAACAGGACTGAGTGTCTGCTCCCAGCTGGACATGAATTCTCTGCTTCAGGCAGAACTTCTTCTTTTTTCTCATTTTCAGTCCTATTTGACTTAATGATCAGTGCCTTCCTGCCACTTAAGCAGCATGCCAGCAGCCAGCCCACAGAGTATGCAGCACTGCATTACCAGACCAGCAGTGTCAACAAAGATTTAGCATCTGATTTTCAAATACAACAAGGACTTAGGCCAGAGAATTTCAAAAGCTTCAAGAATTCTAACAAAAACACGTTGTTAAACAGATTTACATTCCAAGTGTCCAGATCCCCCAAAACATTGCTTTCTAGCTGAAACTGATTAAACACAAAGGAGTACTTGAATTTCTTAGGTGCAATTAAGATGTTATCCATTATACCTACACTGGAAGATGAGATAAAAGATTTAACGGCTTCTCAACTTCAGTAACACACCATGAGGAATTCGTGCAAACATTATAGATTGACACTGCTACTTTAAATACAACACTATGTATTAAAAGTGGGTATTTTTAATTCAAGACATGTCTGGTACAACCCTGACCGGCGAAGCTTAACCAATCAGTGGTGCAAAAGCAAAGCTCTACTGGGATGACAGTGCAGAAGAAGCAGAGGTATCGCTCAGCTGCACAGGTGATATGAGACTCTCAAGTATTTTCCATTGGGTTAGCAGGAAGTCTTTCTGTAACTGTGTTTCTGAGGGGTTTTTTTAACTTGAGTTATTCTATGTATATATTAATAAAGAAAGAGATTAATACATTCAAACCTGTTTCGCTGGAGGATACTTGTGTTGTAGCCATTCTTCTGGAGCTTGGGCTTTTACATCCCATCCAACAATGACTCCTGAATAGCCAAATCTTTTGTGAACTATTACCTGTCCCACACTGAACTGAATATATTCAGGCTTTGGACTGCGAACATGAGTTGATTCTAATTTAACAAAGAAAGAAACTTAGCAAGGATAATTCTCCAGACATTCTCCTGACTTATCAGAAGAGAAGAGATAGTTAGATTAACAAGCAAAGTAAACAAGTGAACAGGTACTTTGGTTTTTTCCCCCTAGATTTTTCCTATGATATTTGACAAAGCAGCATCCACCAAGGAATGGATTTTTCTAATTGTATGCCTTAGATATTACATAAGGGTCTTAACAGAGTTTTGGAAAGCATACACATGTACGTAGAGACAATTACTTAAGCCTCACATACAACATTTTGCAGTGCTTACATATGCTAACTCATTTTGCCATTAGTTTTTTCCAGTTTAGGTCACAGAATTCTTCTATTCAATCTGACTGTGGAGAACTTCTTTCCAGAAGCAGATTGATCACCTGGTTCTTTTCCCTTTTATGAAGTAGATCTATATTAGTTTATTTGAATCAAGTGAAAGCTACCCCACTGTTTCATACATGATATAAAATAGGCACATTCAGAGCTATGCAATAAAACGGACAGATACATATAGTATATCATATGGATACTGTTGCACAATGCAGGGTGAAAAGGCCTTGGATTGTGCGTTTTCTGTTTTGCTTACTGAACATTACCAACAATGTTTAGAGAGAAGGAAAAAAATAAAATAATACCATTTACAAAGGAAATATAGAAATCCACTATAGAAGACTTTGTAGAAGACAGTATATGAGCAAAATCCAAAAGGATTGCAAAGACTCCAATACCTGCAAAATAAGAATGGATTTCCACTCCATTGTTGACAATTTTAGGGTTTTCTTCTCCAGAGTACCAGTTCCTAAAATGTAAAATTAATAATTCAACATTCAAACAAGTTCTTTAGAAACTGAGTTTTAGGACAATCTGCCTTCTGATTATTGCTGTCTTAAGCATTTGTCTGAGTAGAGGGATACTGCAAAGCCTTTGATACAAAATTCTTCAAGATTTGAAGCCCAAACAGAATGAGAGTTTTACATTAAAACTGCTTTTAAGGAATACACAACACAAAGAAATTTGTTCCAACAGGAGAAAAGAGTAGGAATCTAATTTCTTTGGATATGTAATTCTACAGCAACATTATAATTTTCATATCAGAGGAAACTCATTTATTTTCTATAGGTCAGCAAGTATGATTTTGATCTCTGAGTGATTCTTCACTATCTTTTGTAAATTCTATTGTGAAATCTTTAAAGATTGGTTAATGTTGGTATGGACAAGGTGTCTGGCAATGATTCCCACCTTAAGGCTACAGTAAGTATAACTTCACCTTCCGCACCTGGCTGAATTTCACATGAATTTAAAGGTGTGGGCTAGGGGAGGGACATCTTTAAAAAGAGGAAATGGCTGATGGTTTTCATTGTCATTGTGAAAAACAGAAAGTGTAAAGAAACAATGAGCAAACTCAACATTTAGTGGGAGGGAGCTTTCAAATATTCCTTCTGCTGGCAAATGTAGGAGAAGCAGTGTATGAACAAATGCATTTGAGTCAACATTCTCCATCCATACCAGTCAGCAACCTGTTGGTGCCAAAGAACTACAGGTTGTCCTAGTCTCCTTCCTCTTTTATGGTGTTCACCACCTTCCCTCTTTCAGTTTTACACCCTTCACCCTGCCTGGAAGAAAGCAAGAGCAGGTTCCACAACTGTGCAAACAATACTTTTTTTTTTTTAAAAAAAAAAAGTCTTGGTTTAGCTCATATCTGTAGGAAAACTTAAGGCTGACAAATATCTTTTAACAGGAACAGGCAAATATCCTGACTTGTCAGACTGCATTGTTGAAAACAGCAGGTAATAGAGTAGGTTTGGAAGGTCTCAAATGTCAACATATTTTTAGGACATACATTCTTTACAATATAAGATATTCAGAAGAAACAAGCAGCTCCAAAGTACCATTTGGTCTTTGAAGGCTTTATCTTTATATATGCCTGGAGCTTTCCACAAAGTTACAAAGCAACTTACAGCAAACCTAAGAAAAGCACAGTTTCTGTTTCCATCCATAAACTGTTCCCCTAGGCTTTCCTGGGGGCAAAAGTAAGTCTGAATCTTCAACAGTTCAGAGGACTTGACATCCTTGATTATTGCACATGGATCAATAATAAAGGATCTTTGAAAGTCCAGACAAGGTAAAACCTTTGGAGTATTTCTACTATATAAGAATAAAATCCCACAAACAAGCCTTTTAACCTCCCCAAATATGTCCAAGCGACAGTCTTCTTAAATTAAAATGGTGTATATATAAACGGATATATTCTTACTTTTTCTAGACCAACTGATTGTCACGCGCCCAATAATCAAGTTTTCCCTTCTTCCTAAACACACAGATTTCCCATCTCCATTTTCTAGTTCTGTTTCAAGTTCTCCTGAACTACCATATGCAGCATGAGTTGCCCATCCATGTTGCAGGATCTGATCCTACAAACGTGTAGCTGCTTACAATCGTTAATATGGTTAATCCTCCTGACTTCACAATCAGGTAAATTTAAAGTAGAGGATAACATGTATAGAATTACTGCCATGACTTATATTTAGTTTCGCACAGAGTTCAAATTGCACATTTGTCTAGAATATAGGCAAAAGGTTTTCTTAAAACTGGTGGACAGTCCCAAATCGGTCTCAGAGAAAATAAGCGGCATTTCCCCTTTTTTACTTATCTCACCCCTACAGCGTACCTTCCAGTTAAGAAGGGGCCATATCTGAAATTTATTCTTAAGTGCAGACAGTATGTAACGTCCTACCTTGTCTTTGATAGCCACAGCTTTAAATGATCCGCCCAGGCATCCAGACTCAAGTAAGATTTTGTAAAGCTGCTCCAAGAGGCAATTATCCTTTAGTAGTAAAAATGATCATCACATTGTTTAAAAAACCTTCTCTAGTATTTTGACATATTTTAAAATATTTAAACTTTAAGGCTTTGATTCTGTAGCAAACAGGAAAAAAAAGTCAGTGTCTGGGAACAAGTTCTCCTCAAGATTAATATCAAGACTGCAAATGAATATTCTTTCAATTATCACTTGTACCAGTAAACTATATGTAAATTTTGGAAAATGACATTTTTCATGACAAGATTGCTTGCTTTCTGTACTCAGACCATAGGAATTGCTAAATCGCATCAGATTCTGAAGTTTCAACTGTTACTTGAGAAGAGTGAGTATGAGACATTTCATAAAGGGTGCATGTAATCAGAAGACTGCTAAAAAATAGCCTAGAAGTTTTTGCATAAATCTAAATGGTTAGTAGTTGGCTTATGCCGTGAAAACTGAAAATTGTTTACATCTGGATCTTTACGCACAGAGCCAGACTTAGTATTTTTTTCATCAGGCCAATCTTTCACTCTGGTTAATTCACATATGTGAGTTCTACAGATGAACCACACAACCAACGCGCTACACAGGCTGCACTGTTAAAACTGAATCACAGAAGTCTTTCTTCACGTGGTTCCTCTTCAAGATGCCAACATTTGCCAATGGGTACCACTATTAAATATTTGTACCTGATGTAGTATTCCCCACTTTGCATTTGGAGACAGATGCGAGCGACCCGGTCAATACATAACTTCCTAATTCATATACAAAATGGCTCTACTTAACTCTATTATTATTAATGACTCCCTTAAGTAATTTACTACAAAGGAATTTTTGCTGGTTAAAACTTTGTACTGAGTCATACTATGTAAGAAAAGCTATTTTAACAATAAGTGTAAACAGGCAATGGAAAGTTAGAAATAGTCTTACTAATCAAACATTTAATTTCCCCCTTTTTAAAGGAACGTAGCCCATAGTAACATATATTGGAATGTCCAAAAGCAGAATGAGATTAAGGCACAGTCATGCACTTAGGCAGATTATACACAAATTTTTATGTGAAGAAAACAACAGTTATTATTCAAATTTTGAAGGACATCTTTAAACCACTAAATGCAGCCACATTAAGCCACAAAAATGTCTGAGGTATGATTTGAATGTTGTTTTTGCGTCGGAATGGCCAGTGTGTTCCACCCACATTCCAACTTCGCAGGACAAAGTGTCATTGGGGATGAGAAAGAGAACTCTCTTATAAATAAATACAGTAGGGAAAGAGAGACTTACAACCTTTCTGTTCTTTGGATGCGCTGAGTAGAGTCCGTTCCGTACCACTGGGATATGAAATATTGTGCAGGAAACGCAGACAGCAGCACGCAAATCTGCAGAGCTGCAGCTGCGTTGATGTGAGGCATTCCAACAGGAAGTTTCTTCAAAGACACTTCCCTGCTCTCTAATCTGAAATGAGGAAGGAAAAAAAAAAAAAAGGAAAGACAAAAAATGTGGCCATCAGCTTTGCTAGCTGTGTAGTACTTAAAAGTTTCCTTTAGATTGTTTTGTTGGTTCACAACATGACATACAATCTGTACACATGCATTTCCGTTACAGCCATAGCACACCTAAATTAGGTCAAACTGCATTAAACTTGAGCGTACTTACAAAAACAAAAGACTAAAGCAGACAGCTTCACAAAACAAAAAAAAAAATGAAAATTTAGTTAAGAGTTATATAGACATCTCCTTCATCTGGAAACAGAAAATAAAAGAAGAAAAAAGGAACTAAGAAGTCGTATGGTTGTCCAATTTGCAATAAAAAGCTGCTCTCCATAAGCAAAATTCATTGTGCTGCTTTATCATCCAATTAAGTCTATTAAACATCTGACACATCAGATTGATGGCGTCAAGAAAAGATGCAGTGATTATTGCGCATACAACAGAACAAGAGATTTTTCTTTCAGATTGAAGGTATGCACAGCATCACACCAAGATGATATCAATGTGTGCCACCATCCCATCACTAGACTGAAAAAGGACTTGACAATTCAATCTGACAATTTCACCATTCATTCCACAGGCACCTGCCACACCTTACCAGCACATTAAGATTGGCAGACTCTTCAAACTGAGATATTCACCTTCAGATGAGGAGCACATTTACTGCCTTTTTACATCTGTGTGAATTTTTCAAATCAGAGCAGGACTTGCTGAAATTCCAGATTTGTATCTTCTACACAAGCATTCTCAGAGTGCAGAGGTTTACTACAGCCTTCAGAGAGCCATCTGCACCCACTCTCCATTCTCATTCGTCTCCAGCAGTGGCTGTTGCAGCTACTACTCTCTAGTAGAGCACAAGCAAATGGTGTCGGTTGTTTCTGAGCTGCTTCCAGCTCCTGCCATCCTAATTGGTGTCATTTACACAATAATTTGGGTTACTGTAGTATATCCAGGACACGTGTACGTGGGAAGTTAGATTTATGAAAACTGCCTAGCAAAGGTAGTAGAGATCAGAAAATAATGCCGAAGGAGGCCCAAAGAACATCTGTAAGGAGTGTGGAAACATCTGCGCATGTGATGAACGGTTACCAGAAAGGGTATTTTTCACTTCTGCATTACCTCTGGAGAGCCATACAGCAAAGAAAAAACACCTCCTAATTTTAGACGTGATCAGTAGTCGCACATCTGGAGTACTTGTTTACCCGTGTGTAGCGGAGCAGGGGGAGGAAGAGTCGGGTGTCACTGCCACAGCGTGGCCATCAGCACCCTGCTAGGCCGGCTGGCGGGGCGGGACGGGACGGGACGGGACGGGACGG
>WHYT01017172.1:8410-24725 GCA_009806455.1 Tetrax tetrax | reverse complement strand
TTTTTTTTTTTTTTTGGTAAGACAAAAGCCTCTGGCACAGAATCAGAATTGGTACTTGAAGAATATTTGTACAGCAACACAGTGAATAAGTTGTCTCTACACTACAATTTATTTTTATAGATATTAATATATCCTACGTGCTGTATCAGGGTCCTTTATCAATTAATAATTTTACAAATATTAAGCCATAGTAATATTTAACTCAACCAACTCAATCTTACAAGTCTATCAACAAACTGATCACATGTACAAACCAGACACTGTACAAATAAACATATGCAAATATATTATCACAGCAGTCTAATCACCGGAGGAAGACATTTTTCTGTAAAGTTGTATCACTGGTCACTGCCGAGTGACAACGAGCTCTAGTTCAATATTGACAATAATGAACACTGCAGTGGTAAAATTTAAGTTCAGTTCCCAGAGAACACACTAACAACAGAAACAAAATGGCTAAGGAGTTGTTCAGCATGTAGGCACAGGTACAGTGATTTCTGTTAGACATTTAGAGCACACTGGTATCACAGGAACAGAAGTTATTTCCTCATTGGTTAGAGAACACACTGTTATTAAGATACCACTCAGCGGTAAATACCAATTTTAACGTTTCCCAGTATAGAGCAGAAATACCGGAACAGTATACTCATATCCATGTCAAATATAAACTAATTTAATGAATAAAACTGTGTTAATTGCTGCCAGGTCTGTAAGATCATTTGCGTGTATATGACTACGAACCTATGCAATATTTACAATGCATATGTGAAACAACCATGTGAGATTTCGATACTCCATTTTCTGAACCAGATGTTAGGTACTTGAGATGGCATCATAAAACATGCATATAACTATAGTTCTTCAATTATTTCAGAACATTTACCAATAGTTTATTGCTCACATTTAAAAACTTAAGACTTTATAATCAAAAGCTCTTTTTCTGTCTTGATACATTATGTCACAATAACCTCAAATAATGTATTTTTCCCAGACCAAAATGAACAGTCTAATGGTGACTGAAGTCTCATAAATAAAGTTTGGAACCTAGTGAAATTAAATTATAAAAATATAGCTTTGAAATAAATCTGGTATTTCTAATAAATTTTTAGTGTTGCTTGTATAAAAAAAAAAGAAGACTCAGATTATCCACAATTTATTTTAAAAGGAAAAACATTATTGTGTCTAATATTAATTTTAAAATTACCACCTAAAGTCACCGACATTATGGGTGGGAAGCAGTACCCATGTTCTGCAGGTAAGGCCTTCTATTCTCTTAAAATTAAGATGCACAATTTCCTACCTACTGGGAATTATTTCAGAATCTGAAGCCTACATACAAGGTATTTCCCATATATAAATA
The DNA here is from genome assembly GCA_009806455.1 of Tetrax tetrax. Lineage (NCBI taxonomy): Eukaryota > Metazoa > Chordata > Aves > Otidiformes > Otididae > Tetrax > Tetrax tetrax. Next base: position 23,365 of record WHYT01017172.1, on the reverse strand, counting down.
TATACATAAACATGCCATATAAAACATTATTACAAATGGAGTAAATACAGAAGTTGAATTTAGATATAACCTATTTCACATATTAAAATGCAGATAACATCAGGAAATTACACATTTTCAAATGACTGCCTTCGTCAGTGAGATGTGCCAAAAGTAACAAGTAGAATCGATTAGCTTTGAATTGTGAAGTTGTATTGCAACTGTATAGCTTGTTATCTTAATCTTACCACCTGTTTAGTGACTCCATTTTAATTGAATGATAAATACCTGTTATTAAAAATAAATATACCAACAAATGACATACAAGCTAATCCCTGCTCCCCAGATTCATATCCATAACAATTCCAAGAGGATCTGAAAAATAATTTTTTTTTTTTTTTTTGGGTAGCAAAATGCATAATGTACTAAAGAAAACTATCTATGGTGGATACCAACTTGCTATTCACAGTAGCGTGTTTCTACTCCTCTTGGTGCCAGATACCAATGTTCTTTGTTCAACCATTTAAGCTTCTTTTGTAACAGACAATAGGAGTGAAGAATTAGGCCTCAAACAAGTATACAGAATCTGTGCAAATTGAAGGTCTTAATTCTGTATGCCCTCCCTTCCAGATATTGCAGATGATGTTTGTGAAAAAAAAAGAGAGAATTATTATAAAGTAAGGGTGTACAGAATTGAGGTTTCATTCCAGGTTTATTTTTTTTTTCAACTACGTTAGGGTCACACACACACAAAAGAAATCGTTCGTACTACCCAAACTTCCAAAATAATGTATAACCAGAAAATTTTGGTTACATTTTTGTACCATACCAGATCTCAGAAAATATGACTAGTTCTGTATTTTTTTTCCTTAAAACTGGACAATATTTTTTTATAAGTGGTAGAAAATGGTATTAAAGTTTGTTTGTAAAGGTATAAAATAACTAAATGTACCATAAACAAATAAATAACTGCTTTTCTTTTCCAGAGCAGTACATATAACAATACATTCCCCTAAGTCATATAGTTATCATTTACAATAGACAACTTAATTTTACTAAGGATGCAAGAAATAATAGAATACAAGGCACAATCATTAAATGGAATTTTTCTTTAGGGTGTATATTGACTTATGTCAGCGTGATATACCATAAAAAGTGCAGAAAAACACAATGTGCAATGAGACCACTGTATAAAACATGATTGCATAAAAAGTGATTTGGCCTTTTAACCTTAATAATTGAAAATAACCAATCTTCCCCTTAAAATTAAACTATCAAGTATGACATTTTAAAATTTGTTTTCAATTCTAGTGCTATCTAAAAAATCCTGAAAAAAATTTATACCTGGGTAATATTTTATACGTACGTGTTTATGTATATATTAATATATACACATACACTCCTCTTTGTAGGTCATTTTAGCCTCTTAAGTTGTAGAAACAACAACCAAGTTGGATCACAAAGTAAACATCATAATTCCATATCTGTCCTGTAATTTCCTTGAATCCTTTAACCAATTATACATTTTGTCTAAAACATCTCTGTCAAAGGACCCCACCAGTGCATTATTTTCCACCAAAAGTACCAAAAAGGATACATTTCCGAACAATGTTAACAACTATTTAAAACAATACACAGCTTTTATCACTGCAAATGGTATGCTGTACTGACACTCAAAAAGAAAAGGCTTTTCACTGCACTGATTTTCAGTCTTTGGCACAATAAACAGAGATTTAGTGATTGATACAAGAATCAAGGTCTGAAAAATTAGACATTAGTCAAACTTTTTCCAATGTGGATATATATATATATTTGTGATTACATTTTTGCTATGTTTGGCAGAATTTGGATAAACCAAAAGCCTGTGCTAGGCTTCTTTTGCAGTTGAACGTTCCATCACAACTGAAATTAAGCATTTTCAGATTAGCAAAGTTTGGTATTTTTTTATTTAGTACAAATGTAAGTTAATTTACTGCCACTTTTTTGCCAAAAATCTGCCTTCCTAGGCAACTTGACTTTACAATCAAAGTGTACCTTGCTTGGTCAAAAATAGACTTCTGTTTTCAGTTTGTGGCATTAAAAGTTCTATCACCTTTATTTAATTGTGTAGAGATACTACACACTACTCAAGCAGGGTAGTTCTCAACTCTATATGTCAGTCAGAAATTGCTTCAATTATTTGCAACTGTGAACAAAATGACTGTTGAAATGCATAACCTATTTGGAGGGCAATAAATAGCAAAAGTTTAAAATATATATTTCTTTCAAAGAATGTTCTTTCAGTTTATTTTTTGCTAAATTTTTCTCCCCAAATCGGAACATATTCTTCTAACCCATAATAGCAGCAGGGAAGCAGAAGTCTGTTCTGCTGTTCCTTAACGGTACCTGCTTCATAGCATTCTGAAGTAAAACCCTTGGTAAAAATCACCAACCAATTAAATTAGCTTTTGCTTTTTCAGTCAACTTTCGGACTCTGCCTCTGCTAGATGTTCCAAAAGTTAAGGAGGTGTCTTCAAACAATAGCTGCCTTTGCTCTTCTTCAGAGTCATCTTCATTGTAAAAGGCTGTCCTCCTACCCTGGTTTCTAGTTCTCATGTGAGGTTCAGAATCTTTATGCTCTTCAGACCCCTCCTCCATAGGCTCATCTATCTTTTTCCTCCTGCTTCGTGTTTGCATTTTGACATTTGCAGGAACTAAGAGGTCCGAGCCTGGCTGGCGGGTCTTTATCTTTCTTTTTGGCTTTCTACCCCCACGGCCTTTTTTTTGTAAAAAGTCTTCCTTCATATTATTTTCAGAAACAGAATTGCATGCAGTAGAAGCAGAGGCCTCTTCTGGTATATCCTTTGCGGTCTGGATTGTATTCTGCTCTGCAACCTTTTGCTGTTCAACAATTTGTAGCTTTTTTGGTTTTCTGCCTCTTTTCTTGTGCACCACTTCACAGCTACTGTTATTAGTCTCCACCTTCGGTTTCCGGCCGGGACCTCTTTTCACCGGAGGTTTTGAAGGCTGTCCTCCGTGTCCATTTACTTGAATGCTTCCTGATGCCAAAGCATTATTCTTGCAATCTGCTGTAAAGAAATGAGAGTACTTATGACATAACAGATTTGCATTTACGTTCATTTTCACACTGCCTTAATAAAACTCTTACTAAAATATCTGAATGGATTCACAGTGATTGCCAACCTGTCAAAAATCTAAGAAACCCGAAGTAGAGCCCAGAGTTTCATACCAGTATTCAATGAGGACTAACTTCTAGTTGGGTTTAAGTCAAGGCAGCTTGAAAAAAAAAGAAAAAACAACAACAAACCAACAAAAAACCCCACCCCAAACAAACAAACAAAAAAAAACCAAACCAAGAAACCACCAAACAGCTCAAGCGTTTTTCTTGGCTGATACAACACCAGTGGAGAAAAACTCCTATTTTGTATCTGCAATAGCAAAAAGTTGCTCAAGCAGCACTGCTGCAAGGATTGGGAATGTGTCACAGCAGCTCATCTCTGGAGAAACAGAAAAGTTTCTTTCATCCTGCAGTAGCATTCTTTATATAGTCAGATCACTACACCAGGGTGATTTTGACAATAAGCAAGGAAAAGTGTAGAAATGTAGAAATTTGCACAGATTTCTCACGTTGAGACACATGGCATGAGGTTTTTGCTTGAAGACTTAGAGGCTATGAGTTTTTCTTAGGTGAGTGGTACTCAACTTCCTCAACTTGAGGCATGTCACAGGACCTCTTATGGAGATGTTCCGATACCACACCTCTCGTGCAAAACACGACCAGGAACAGACTCATAGCCAGCATGATAGTTCATCCAGTCCTTTGATGGAACATCCATGCACGGCTCCTGCTGTGTTCAAATGTGTCCTATCATGCACTAAAAGCACAAGCCTCCACTGACACATGAGTGGATGTGCAGGACAAAGTATGTCAAAAACATTCAGATATCTCTGACGTGATCAAACATCCAGTCGTGTAATGGGTGTGTATTTAGCCATGCAATGAGGTAACAGTTGAGGCCTTTGTGAGAAAGCTTGCAAGGAATGGACAGATAATTTAACTTAGCAGACCACAAGCTACTTTTTCAGAAGCATGGAAGATTTAAGAAAGAACAGATAATCCTCAGGAGAGGAGGACTACAAGGAGTAACCAGTTTCATTAGGAGGTGCCTAATTTGCAGACTACAGTTTCTCCATCTTCAGAGAGAAGATGCTTAGTGGATCTAGCTGCTTCGTAACAGTTCAAAGCTCCTTCATAAACAGGAAAGCTTTTATGACCAGGAGATCTTATTTCAGTCTCCACAGAAGCTTTGAGTTTTAAGGTATCCAGACATCAAAGAGCAAGCAAGTTCACTCAGAAGCTTACATGGAGCTAGGTCTGATCAATCCATACAAATACAGTAAACAGAAGCAGTAAACACTGCATGTGGCAAAATAAAGAAATAAAAGTTGCTGCTGAGATACTCTGATCTTTATGCTGGTGGCTGTGGAGAGTGTCATCAGACTCAGTATTACTGACCCAAATATAACCCACATAAGTTTTATCAGGTAAAATCCACAGGGTTTAAAGTATGACCCTGCAGAAGTCTGCTTTAAAATCTGAAAAATCATAACATGACCCTTGCAATAATTTAAATGAAAGTACAGATATGTTCACATATCAAAATTGGCTTGACAATACAGTTATCACACCACGAAAATTGTGTTCACTGTAGTCAAAACCATGCTCATTTATCAAGAAGGAAACTAACTGTGACTGAGTTGTTCCATTAGGCTTCTCTATTCTGCTAAATCATAATGTATTCTGATTTCCCCACCCCTAACTTACCACAACTAAAGTACAACACTACAGCTACTACATAACTAACTGGGGAGAAAAAAGCTTCAGAGAAACTCCATACCTTGTTGATTAACAGTGGAAGATTTTACTTTGCGCTTGATTTGCTTCTCTTTCTCAGGATTTTCTCTTGTGGAGTTATTCCTAGTATTATGACTGTAATCAGACTGACTAGGGATTGATATAATATTCTGGTTCTTGGAATGTTTGGTTGAATTCTCCAGTACTAGAAGGACAAAAAGAAAACATAATTTTTTTTTTTTTCTTTTTAAGTAGCTTGTATCACATTCAATCTTACATGGCTAAAAAGGAAGTCATGTTCTGCTACAAACAAACATTTTAAATCAGTGATCCAGAGGTGCGAAAGCTTCCTGGACAAAGTAACATAGCCTCACTTGTTCAGTTTTCCTCTGACAAACCTCAAAGGCCTAGCAGATTGAAAACAGAACTAGTCTTAACTAAGACAAATACATTAGATTTCTAAAAAGCAAGTTTTATGTTTAAAAACATTCACAGCTTGGAAAAAAAACAAACCAAACGAAACCCAAGCAACTTGCCTGACTTTCCTGACCCTGCAGTAGTATTAGGCTTTGTAATTAAAGGCTTTATTGTTAAAGGCTTTGCTCCTGAAGAAGTAGATGGTTGCTCTGTTACAGTCACATCTGTTATGCTCCTATTGCTTCTAGTCCGCACGAGGGAAGAGGCTTCAGCTGCTTTTCCATTCATCTGAGGTGGAGCATGTCTCAGCGCTGCTGACCGGGCAGGTGCAGAAGATGAAGAGGTGGCAGAAGTTTCTGCCTTCAGTTGAGGTTTTATTAATCTCTTCTTCCTTTCAGGGCTGCAAAATAAGTAACAATTTGTATCCTGGATGACCACATTATTTTACAGGAATAAATAAAATTAAATGCTAGTGTCTGAGATCGTGGGAATAAAACAATCATCTCTGTATGAAGTATGTTAAAAATATGATATTTACTGTGGAAATAAAAGTGAATCTTTACAATAAATGCTATAGTTATATGACAAAGCATGATGCCATCACTATCCTAACAATGCTGTTTTACTGTACACATTTAGCAGTTATTTGAATTTTAAGCACTTACACTAGGATAGCTCTAAGTAAAGTTTAAAACTCTTCCACATCATAGGGACTTGCATGTCAAAGCTATCACTCTGCAATACAGGGAATAGTAAAGGAAGTATTAAGGAAAAAAACCACACTAAGTTCTGCTGTGTAGGTATGTCAAACTGTGCAGCATTTCATGAATACTGTAAAAGAATTAATGTACCTGGATGCAACACTACTGGAAACTGAGCTGCTTCTACTTCTTTTTTTCCTTCGTTTCTTTATTGTGTTTCTTTTATGAAAGCGTAGGGCAGATTTATAATCCGATAAAATAGAACTTATATGTTCTTCAAAGAAAGCAGAAAGGCGCAAACTCATACTGTAGATCTAAAAAAAAAAAAACAAGCGTTACACTTTTCCAAAGCATCATTTTACTTATTTATCATTGAACAATACCTACAAAAGTAAACTGATTAATATGGAAATGTTTTAAGGAAACTTACAGCCTGTCTCAACAAATTTACACTAATCCACAGATGGGTTTGCTTTAACTATTTTTATGGTTTTGAAAAAGTATGTTACAACTGAAGACCACACACAAATGGAAAAATTAGAAAAGCCACCTTTCCAACTGCCCCTTTTTAATTGCCTTTCCAGAATCCCTTTCTAGCTTAAGCAGAAACCACAAAGAGATAACCTTAACAGAATGTTAATGTATCATACCTATGGTCAAGAAATCTAATTTTCTTCTGTATTAAGTTGCAGCATTATATCCTATATTTGAAATTCAGTCTAATCCTGTTATGGATGAATTGATACTATCAGTGAGTTGCTTGCTACAGGTACGATAAATGTATTAGAATTATGTAGATATGTGTTTTCCTTTTTTTTTTTTTTTTTTCCCCTCTAGCCTTGGATGATTTAGAGACACTCAAACTCAGTTTAGGTCACAACTAATTATTTAAGCACAGTTGCTATTAATTCTGGAAACAATAACATGGAAGTGCCATGGCACCTTCTTAGAATATGAAACACAAAGACAGTATTGTAACAGTTGGCTACCTAGTGACACACCAGACAAACTTTGTGTGAGCCTAAACAGTCAGCGTGATAGATTCTGAATGCATTACTGGACAGGATATCCAAAGAAATTTTATAAGAAAATATGTAAAAAATAATACTAAAATGTAAGTCTACTGTGTCAAGGAAAAAAAAAAGCTGATGAACTTAGCTTTACTCTTCGAGTAAGCATCAATGACGTAAGATGCTAAAATTCTCACTGAATGACAAGTCAGAGTAAAAACCTCACCATTCAACAACTACATGTTGTATGCACTGAAAGTACATAGGTTCTGGAATATTGAAATTCTTGACATCAGAACATTCCACTTCTACTTCTAAATAAAATTTAAAAAACTGCAGCTTTACTACTATATCAGTCTGTTTGGAAGAAACATGAAAAACATATGAAAATGTCAGAAGAATCCGTGAAACCACAGTGCAGCTAAGATTATGTCAAGCATTCTCCTATATTGAAGAGATCAAGAGGCAAAAGAAAAACCACAAAATAATCCAGATCCGCCCATAAAGCCCTGCCCTTTGACGCCACTGAAAGACAAGACACTGATTCTTAGACAGCCTGAACAGTGAGTGGGATTGTCTATTACTGACTGAAAAGAGACCAATCACTGATCAGTCCTTGCAAGTCACCTAAGGGATTTGTTCCTGCATTTTAAGACAATAAAGTCCTGATGATTAATTTACTATTTAGAAGAGCCAAACATAAAAGCTGTTAATAATTCTAGTCTAACACATAAAGCTTATTAGTAGAAAAGCTACACAGAAGCCTTGAAGATGCGTTAAGTATACATTTATAACTTCCACTGCTAACATATACTGCACCTACAAGTCAATGTGAGATAAATGATTATTAACTCTACCACTGGTAGGACATTTCAGTATCAGCTCAGTAAGAATGGCTCCATAGGCTCATGCTTTATGTAAATAGTTCCGTTTCCCAGAAATCGTAAGTGCTTCATTACAATCTCACTGCATGCTGGTGAATAGTATATAATGTCATTATCCTCCACTCTCTATACCTCTGCATGTGAGTTTGGGGCAGCCTCCGAAGTGGAGGAGTTTGGGGCTCTGTGTGCATTTTGAAAATCTAGTTTCTTCGCCAAAATTAAGAGTTATTCCACTACTGTACCCATAATCATGTTTCTACAGATCTTTCCTTCAATATGGCTCTCCCTTTAGATGCACTTTCAAATATTTACTTTTGAAACACACTTGCAGAACATCAGAACTTCAGGCATTTAAACACCATACGTTCCGTTCCTTTAAAATACAGAGCTTTACTACTTTCTCAGACGTGTTCAAGTTTGAAGATCAGAAATAATTAAACTTGGTTTTAAAGTAATCAATTACATTTTCTCTCTGTTTTTCTGTCCTGTATTTTTCAGATTTAAGTATTATTTCAAACAACAACAACAGGAGAAAAAAAAAAAAAGAAAAAAGTCTTACCCTTGATCTTTTACTTGGTGTATAGGCCTTGGAATTGCTGAAAATGAGTCTCACATCTTTACATAACTCCATTGGTGACTCATAGTTGCCAGCTTCCAGTGTTTCTCTAACAGTAGCAAAATCCATAGGAGTGTCAATAATATCTCTGTAATCCTGTGAAGAAATAGCAAAGCAATGTATTACAGGTTTGTTTTTTTTTCAAGTCTGAATGTATAATTTTATTAGGATGCATTTGATAAACCTCTTCAAATCAAATGTCCTCTTCAAATAGGTATGGAAGACTGCTAAAGACACTTTGCTCCTTTCTACTCATACACAACATAACTCCTCCCAGACATACTTGACAAGATCAAGGTCAGAAGTTAACTGATACAACATTTAGTTCCTTTTGTAAACAGATTTACTGAAATACAGTGCTCAAAATTTTGTGTCCTAATTTTGTGTTACATTACAGACATGCTGTCATGAAGATAACCACGATACAAAAGTGTGACTACAAACTTGGTACTAAGCCTCAAAATACAAAGTTTGAGTATTTGAACCTGATCAGAGGCTTAGCACATCCCTGTTGAAGTCTGAGCAGCTTCCCAAACGGAGACCTGACAATTCAGGAAAGTAATATTAAAATAATGAAAACTCCACAGGGTTAAATAGGATCCCGTTTAAGCCAATGACAGATTTTTTTTTTTCTAGGCTATGGAAGACAGAGGAATATCCATAGGACAAAAAGCTCAAATACCGATGTTAACTGAAAAGTTACCTTAATCCACCAGAGTAAACAGAACCTGTGAGTGCCTCTTAACGTTAAACAGATTTGTGTTACCAGGTAGCAGAGTGTTTCATGCCCACGCCTAGTAAGGTGCTCTCTTATCAGCTCATTTGAGGATCTCAAATGCAAAGGACCATTTGTAGTTGGCCATAGCATAAAGTTTAGGTTACTTCAAAAATTAAGGTGCCCAATGGCTTCAGAAGTGTCAAGACAGATCTGGTAGGGACTTCTGAAAGAGAAGCATTTATTTTCTCTAATTTCTCCCAAGTTAAACACCTTAGAGTGGTGTTTTGAAGAAAAACTTAAGATATGCTAGGAGGAAAGCACACAAAACTTTGCTTTGTTAGTTAAAGTAAAACTACTGTAAAAGGCTAAAAGAAATCCAAAGCAACAAGATTTTTGTGTTCAAATATTCTGTAGTTATAAATGGCTGCTCATGACTATCTGAACTCCAGTGTAATGATCCAGGCAGAAAGCAAAATTTGGGAAAGTCAATGTTACTACAGTTAATGTTTCACTACAGGTCTTCAGTGGGTACTTTTTCTGCATGAAGTCCAGATGACTGTGATATGAAAATTACTTTTTTATGAAAACAAGAAATGATCCATGACATCATCTGTCACACACAACACCCAAACATATGCACTTCATACGGACATTCTTCACCCAGAAAAGACACATCCTCATTGCAAAAGCTGTAATTTACTTACTAATGTTTAAGTACCCCTGAATATAAAAAAATTGCAACTGAAGTATTTAAGAGAGCAGAGAAGTACAATTTCTTTTGAAATTACTTAAAAAATCCCCCCCCAAATGTTATTATCAGGTGACTGCCAAGCACTGAAAAAAATTTCTGTCAATAGCACTGCCTGAAGTTTCAATTTAAAGAGTTGGTAAAACAGTCACAGTTGGAAAAAAACAAAAAACACAAACCATCCAACAACTGGATTATAACCAGCCTTCTTGTTCTAAAATACTCACTGGATATTCAAGGAGATCCACTGGTTGCCGAAACGGTTCAGAGTCTTCACACTGAAAAATAAGATTCAGCAGCTCCTGGCATTGCTTCTTCCATGACTGAATGTCATACGACTGAGCTCTATTACGTAGCCGCCGCTTTGGCTGATGATCCTGAAATGACAATATTGTCTGGTATATATTAAATAAGCTAGCTGTTTTTACAAAATCTAGTGGAAAAGTAATCCTGTAGGATATAAATTCTAATTAATGAATCTGTAACATATAGCAGCACAGACAGAAATGCTTTTTACATTAAACAGCTCAGTACATGTCACTAAGTTCAAAACTTTCCAAATGCTGAGATTGCACAATAAAAACATTTTCAGTTTTACATTTTTCTGTTTACAGATGTATTTCTAATTATTTATAACACTATAAATCATTTTTAAAAATTACCTTTCTTCTTCTAGTGGAAGTTCCTGGCACATTTGTATCTTTCTCTTCTTCCTTTGAGCAAGACAATGAGTCGCATAAAAAGGTTAAAAAAATATAAGCATATATGAGTAGGTGAGCTCTTTTATACTTCACTTATAATTTGCATCTTTACAGTTCTATCCTTGTCCCTCTGGAAAGTATTTCAGATGACCATCAGTTTTGAGAACCTCTCAGAAGTCTAAGAATCATGTAAAATCTCCAATAAACTGTTAAAGCACTCTGCACAAAAGGAGGAGAGAAGGCTGGATTTTTACCCAGTTTCCCAGCTGACAAAAAGAAATATTTAATTGACAGAAAAGTATACCCTACTCCCTTACAGTGACTGGAAAACAGTACTTTTGTATCCAGCAGGACAAAGACAGTTGTCCCGTTTCTCCAGTGTTATCAATGTCAGTGTTTAAGATACAACCACTTACCTCATCAGAGTCAGACAACACTTTCTTCTTCATTGCATTGTATAATGGAATTATGTCATAGCAACTCTGGTCTCTGCGCAAGAAGAAACACATACTAACATTTATTTTCCCTTTTCACCTACAGAATCAACTGTATTAATCAGGAAAAAAAGCCAGGTAGGACAAAGATGTTAAAGAACAAAATTAGTAATAGAGAAGCCTTTTAAATACATATATGTTCCTAAAGGTGTATTTCACCAAAACTTTTAACATCTAAAGCAGTTAAGTATTTTTCACTCTCTGAACAATATCATAGGCACTAAAGCTACCAAAAATATTTATATATGTAGTCAAAGTCCTAGATTTCCAAATACATGATGCAATTCTAATGTTTTTAGGAACACATGAAATAAAAAAGACCAATTTAACACTGAGAAACTGAACTAATGAATGAAGTATCTTGCCATTTCTACCAGTTTCTACCAGGTAGGAATAGCAGCATTCACTGTGTACAATCAACCCAAGGCAGTGGACACACTCAGTAAGGTCTTCTTATGAACTTTACGTCTGCAGACGTGTCAAATGATTGTTAGAGACATTTCTCATTGAGGTTTTTTATGGTCAATAATAAAAAAAACCACATTTGAAATACAACTACTATTTCTGTTGACTACAAAGCCTCCAATTTTTATTTCATATATCAAACAAATTTTAATCACATTATAAACTATAAAGACTTTAGAATTAAGTGCCCACAATTATATTAACATCAACAGTATTCAAACTCAAAATTAGAACTCCTAACTCACCTGCAAATATATCTATCACACCATGAAGATACTCATATCTATTTTTATGATTTAACAGAAAGTCTCTTGAAATAAAATGCCATACCAATCTATTCTAAAACTTCATCTTGTGTTGCAAACTTACATAGTTTGTCAAGACAAGCTTTATTATTTTCTGCCCAAACAGACAACAAGTGTATTCAAGCTGCAGATCTCTCTCACTTTAAAATTCAGGTCTGAAAAGGCTAAATACCTGGGGTAAGAGACAGAAATAACAACAAACCTACTAAGCAACTCACTTTATGAAATGCAGCAGCAGATCTGTGACAAATTTGGCAGATTTGACAATAGGACTTCCGGGTTCATTAAACGTGCGAGTATTATGTTCTATGTACCGGACTTCCCACATTAATGACGAAAGGCGTCTGTATAGAAAAGGAAGAGGGAGGGGAAGATAGACTTAATTTCTAGCAATGTATATGAAACAGGAGAAAAAGCCTTACATCCTTCTTCCAGTGTATTTTCCTATTAATTTTTTTCTTTTTTAAACATTAAATCAGAAAGCATGCACATTTCGGTATGTGGCCCTATGTGACCAGCAGAAGGCAGCTTCCTCAGGCTTCCTGCTCTCATGCTGTGTGCTGCAATAATTTATAGAAATGGCTTTAAGAATGTACTGCTGACACTCCTTGGGAAAGCTCAGCTGTGACACTTCAGCATTTATTATTCCTTTATGATATACACAACCCACCCTTTATCACCTCTTAAGTCACAGCTAAGGATTAACATAATACTAAAAAAATTATTAAAATTATACATTTTTTTCTGATAGATAGACAATCAGAAGTCCTCACATAGCTCTGATTTAAAGACCTATTATAGCTACAACATTATGAAAAATTATGCACAAAAGCAAAAATAACTGAAAAAAACCTAAAAAAGATGCAATTAAAAAAAGAAAATACATACCATTTTAAATAAAAACTCTGACAGTATAGAAGTTAGAAATATATACAATCTTCTGTTTTCATACCAGCCAAAAAATGATGAAAAGAAATGCTGCACAAGTGTGTTGTAGAGTGAAGCAGGGGATCACTCAACATGTTTAGTGTGGCATAAGCATTTTGATGCAATTTAATCACATTTATGGGCCCAGCATTTAGTTCTATAGAATGCCAGTAGTGATTGGGAAAGATTGTATTTCTTCTGTTTTATTTTCTATTTTTTGAAAACATACAGGCATGCTAAGACTCCTCGATCAGAAAAGAAAAAAAAAAATGTTCTAAGATAAGCCTCATGAAAAGTTACCAAAATCACAGGTGATCTAAACAGTCCCCTCCTGCAGAAGGTAAAGATAAAATTTTCGCTGGAAAGCACAACATGAGGCTGCTGTTTATTACCTAACTAGGCCTTGGCAATACTACAAAGTAATAAAAACAGATTAACTGAATAAGGTATGCTGATTACCAAAAATTATTGCTTACTCTTTTGACAAGAGAAACAAAGCACGGTAAAAAGTCCTTGCTACCTCTGCTTGCAAAGCAGTATACTGTGGAAGTTAAAGCTGGATTATCTTATATCACACAATAAACAAGGAAGAATAAGTGTGCATTATTGCATTATTATATTAAAAAAACCCCAGGGATATTTTTGAAAATTAAAAAGTGATTCTAATTTAGAATTAAATCTTCAGTTAGTACACATAAAGTACTACAAATTACCTTTGAAATTTGGCCCAAACCAAAAAGCCATCTATGTTTATTCAAAACAAGCAAGAGAGGGCCACTGATTTTCAAATCAGAAATATCCCAAGAACAAAGAAAACAGAAGTAATTTAAAGGAGCATACTTCTACATGTATATTTACTGCAAAAAATACAGCAATTGCAAACAGTTTAGGAAAATGTGAGAATGGTGTCAAATAGTTAAAATGTATTTTTGTTGCTGTCCAGCAATTTAGAATGTCAACGCCAATAATTAAGAAGCTATTTTCTGTGTAGTTTCTTAAGTAATAACACATGACTTTTTTTTTTTTTAAAGTGCACTTGACATATTTCTAAGATTTCTCTTATAAAAAAAATATATATTTTTTAAAATATAATCTGGAAACTTAATCCTTTTGACTGAAAGTCATTTTACTGACCATTTGAATCTGACATGGAGCAAGTCTTTTGCATAAGCAGGAATGTGAATGCCACATAATTCTAAAATACACTTTGGAGAAGTTTAAGTTTTTTAAGTTTTATAAAATGAAAACTTAGATCAAGGACAGAACATGGGAGAAACAGAAAGCGCACACCTGTCCTTATGTCCTAGTTGGGTATTACAAGACCAAGAGCTACCAAAAATATAGCTGGCAGTATTTCACACTAGGAACTGAGGCTTGGATCTAACCTGTAAAATCTGCTTTCCAGTCTTTGCTTAATGGTGCTGAGGTCTGTGGGATATGCCACAACAGTGCAATACATTGGGTAAGCTTGAAGATCCACAGGTGCCACAAATGCAGAAGCAATATCTAGACAGAATGAAAAAATAACAAAATGAAAAACCAAGACAACAAAGTCATACCACAAAAATCCTTCAGCAGTTTCAAAATCCCCTCCTCCACAGGATATGCTGTTTCTTCATGTTTGAAACACATGGTACTTTCCTCAAAACAACTACTCCTCTAAATGTTCCAAATAATTTGTGGTATATTTTTACACATGAAGGTGTTTGATGAGGTGCATGCTTGAAGTACAATCACTGCAGTGCCTACACATTCTGTTGTGCACGTAGCACCACACTCCTCAGAGACATGGCAAGTGCAAGCAAAATATACATATTCAAAATGTAGACTTAACTGTATAAATTATACATATATGAAGATACGTAACTCAGTATTGTTATTTACAACATTTAATTTGTAATTAATTTAATTTGGTTTTATATTGACAATCTCCAATCTTCAAACAAAGCAATCATTACATTCTTACTGTAAAAGTTACAGTACTATTTCAATCTCATTAAGATACAGGGAAAATCTAGACTCAAAATAAAACAGAAACACAATCTCCCACCCCTACAGCAAAGAAGCTTCTAAAACCAATCCACCACAATACAAGGACTGCTGAGCAATTTAAGTTTGTGCACCTACACAAACTT